>CM067305.1:8331388-8591388 GCA_034231615.1 Meghimatium bilineatum
AATTTGCCACCCACCTGATGATGCCGCCTTGGGTGGTCAGCACCTTCGCCCCCCTTCGCTACGCCACTGACGACAACGTGAGAAAATATTAGTTTGACAACCTGGCACGGCAGGAAAACAACAACAATCTTAATTACATAAAACTGTAGACAGAGCTGTGGAGAACCATGATCGCCTACGCCAGCCAGCATGGCACCTGATAATGATGACAACAGAAATTTGCCAAGTAAGAACGTCACTATAGACGTTCACATGGTCGAGTTAAATGTAATGTAGAGATGGACCAGAAGGGTTGATACTAGAGGTGGACCAACACAGTCAAGGAATATACAAAACATAGTTAACTCGAGACAAATAGAGAAACGACGGAACAAATATATATTATTCATAAGACTGGCGTTCATTGATCCCGTAGAGTTTAAGAGTGCCAAATAGTTATATATAGTGGTTCCCAAGCACGAGACGGATCCAGCCGTCAGGAAACATTTAAGGTAGGGCATATTTAAAAAAAAGTAAAGCACGTATCAGCTTTATTCAACTACAGAAAACAATTAAAGCAGGACATAGATATAAGCCTTGTTTAAATATAGGAATGTTTTAAAAATAGGACATCCTCCAATATTGTACAACTGCAACGATGTAGGGCTTGCGTCAAACCTTTTCAGTATTGCTTCATAAGACAGCTAAATTTGACAGACATTAACCTGGTACAGTGTCACTTCAAGGAATATCTAGTACTTGCTGGTACCAAGCGTGTAAAACTTCAGAGAACAATTAGGTGGAATGTATAAACCTTTTACATCTCCAGGGAGGACAATGTGGAAACTGGGTCATGGTCTGTTGTATCAAAAATAGGGTCACTGTCTTCTATCCAGAAATGTAACACGACTAAAGAAAATTGAGGGATAAGCCACATTCTGTCACATGTGAAAAACATAACCAATGGCAATGCATGTCATGTCTTGATATTATTACTTTTGTTCTCTATCAACTGATCTCCATGCATGATGAAGAGATACTGGCCAGGGGACATTGCAAATTTGTTTTATTTTGGCAGACTCCTAGGTGACTATATTGGATGTGCCGGTACTGCATTTGAGCAACACTGATTTTGCTAGTTGATCTGGCAGAAAAAGGATGATCTAGTTGGTACAGAAGTATATACTACGCTCCTGGAAGGACGTAATTTACTGCAGCACTGGCGTACCTTCCTTCGTGGACTAACCATGCATCCATAGCCCCCGCCCCCAGCACAGTCACACCTTTGAGAAAATAAAGCATATACAACGTTGTTGCTCAACTGATGAGGACCTATGCTATTGTCAGAAAAGATATGGACTGACAAGAGCTACCTGCTCACAGCTAAAGGGATTACTTCTGCATCATCATAACTCCTGGGTAAAATTTGGTAGAAATACATACCTATTTTAAAATTCCATGGATAATTAAATACAAGATATACATCTAATGTGTCCAACTTCAGAAGAAATATTTGGTAGAGGATAAAAACGCAGGAAAAGAAGGAGAGGAAGATGGATGGATACTCAAGGATCATCTTTCTGACAGATCTGCCTCATTGAGTTTTATATCTACCTACACACATTCCTACCTACCTACATAAATACATATGAATTCATCCATCTATCCATACATCCATCTATCCATACATCCATCTATCCATACATCCATCTATCCATACATCCATCTATCCATACATCCATGTATCCATCCATCCGTCCATCTAATCTATCCATTTATACATTCAATCTATACATCCATACATCCAATCTATCCATCCATACATTCATTCCAATCCAAACTATCCGTCCGTACGTACCTCCCCTCTCCCTCCGTCCCTCCATCCTTCCGTCCGTCTCTCCATCCATCCATCCCTCAATCCATCCATCCATCTATCTATCAATGACATTTACGTGATTATATAGAAACGATGCGGCAAGTAGCTTAATATTGAATGATGAGTGGCAGATATATTGAATGATGAGTGGTAGATATATTAAATGATGAGTGGTAGAGATATTGAATGATGAGTGGCAGATATATTGAATGATGAGTGGTTGAGATATTGAATGATGAGTGGTAGATATATTGAATGATGAGTGGTTGAGATATTGAATGATGAGTGGCAGATATATTGAATGATGAGTGGTAGAGATATTGAATGATGAGTGGCAGATATATTGAATGATGAGTGGTTGAGATATTGAATGATGAGTGGTAGATATATTGAATGATGAGTGGTTGAGATATTGAATGATGAGTGGCAGATATATTGAATGATGAGTGGCTGAGATATTGAATGATGAGTGGTTGAGATATTGAATGATGAGTGGTTGAGATATTGAATGATGAGTGGTTGAGATATTGAATGATGAGTGACAGAGATATTGAATGATGAGTGGTTGAGATATTGAATGATGAGTGGTTGAGATATTGAATGATGAGTGACAGAGGTATTGAATGATGAGTGGTTGAGATATTGAATGATGAGTGGCAGATATATTGAATGATGAGTGGTAGAGATATTGAATGATGAGTGGCAGATATATTGAATGATGAGTGGTTGAGATATTGAATGATGAGTGGTAGATATATTGAATGATGAGTGGTAGATATATTGAATGATGAGTGGTTGAGATATTGAATGATGAGTGGTAGATATATTGAATGATGAGTGGTTGAGATATTGAATGATGAGTGGTAGATATTGAATGATGAGTGGCAGATATATTGAATGATGAGTGGTTGAGATATTGAATGATGAGTGGTAGATATATTGAATGATGAGTGGTAGATATATTGAATGATGAGTGGTAGAGATATTGAATGATGAGTGGCAGATATATTGAATGATGAGTGGTAGAGATATTGAATGATGAGTGGCAGATATATTGAATGATGAGTGGTTGAGATATTGAATGATGAGTGGTAGATATATTGAATGATGAGTGGTTGAGATATTGAATGATGAGTGGCAGATATATTGAATGATGAGTGGTAGAGATATTGAATGATGAGTGGCAGATATATTGAATGATGAGTGGTTGAGATATTGAATGATGAGTGGTAGATGTATTGAATGATGAGTGGTTGAGATATTGAATGATGAGTGGCAGATATATTGAATGATGAGTGGTTGAGATATTGAATGATGAGTGGCAGATATATTGAATGATGAGTGGTTGAGATATTGAATGATGAGTGGCAGATATATTGAATGATGAGTGGTAGAGATATTGAATGATGAGTGGCAGATATATTGAATGATGAGTGGTTGGGATATTGAATGATGAGTGGTAGATATATTGAATGATGAGTGGTAGATATATTGAATGATGAGTGGCAGATATATTGAATGATGAGTGGTAGAGATATTGAATGATGAGTGGTAGAGATATTGAATGATGAGTGGTAGAGATATTGAATGATGAGTGGCAGATATATTGAATGCTGAGTGACAGAGATATTGAATAATGAGTGGTAGATATATTGAATGATGAGTGGTATATATATTGAATGATGAGTGACAGAGATATTGAATGATGAGTGGTAGAGATATTGAATGATGAGTAAAATATATACTGAATGATGAGTGGTAGAGATATTGAATGATGAGTGACGGAGATATTGAATGATGAGTGGCAGATATATTGAATGATGAGTGACAGAGATATTGAATGATGAGTGACGGAGATATTGAATGATGAGTGGCAGATATATTGAATGATGAGTGACGGAGATATTGAATGATGAGTGGCAGATGTATTGAATGATGAGTGGTAGATATATTGAATGATGAGTGGCAGATATATTGAATGATGAGTGGTAGAGATATTGAATGATGAGTGGTAGAGATATTGAATGATGAGTGGCAGATATATTGAATGCTGAGTGACAGAGATATTGAATAATGAGTGGTAGATATATTGAATGATGAGTGGTATATATATTGAATGATGAGTGACAGAGATATTGAATGATGAGTGGTAGAGATATTGAATGATGAGTAAAATATATACTGAATGATGAGTGGTAGAGATATTGAATGATGAGTGACGGAGATATTGAATGATGAGTGGCAGATATATTGAATGATGAGTGACAGAGATATTGAATGATGAGTGACGGAGATATTGAATGATGAGTGGCAGATATATTGAATGATGAGTGACGGAGATATTGAATGATGAGTGGCAGATGTATTGAATGATGAGTGATAGAGTTATTGAATGATGAGTAAAATATATACTGAATGATGAGTGGTTGTGATATTGAATGATGAGTGACAGAGATATTGAATGATGAGTTGCAGATATATTGAATGATGAGTGACAGAGATATTGAAGGATGAGTGGTAGAGATATTGAATGATGAGTAAAATATATATTGAATGATGAGTGGCAGATATATTGAATGATGAGTATATACTGAATGATGAGTGGTAGAGATATTGAATGATGAGTAAAATATATATTGAATGATGAGTGGCAGATATATTGAATGATGAGTGACAGAGATATTGAATGATGAATGACGGAGATATTGAATGATGAGTGGTAGAGATATTGAATGATGAGTAAAATATATATTGAATGATGAGTGGCAGATATATTGAATGATGAGTGACGGAGATATTGAATGATGAGTGGTAGAAATAAGAAATGATGAGTGACAGAGATATTGAATGATGAGTAAAATATATACTGAATGATGAGTGGTAGAGATATTGAATGATGAGTGACGGAGAAATTTAATGATGAGTGACAGATATATTGAATGATGAGTGACAGAGATATATAATGATGAGTGACGGAGATATTGAATGATGAGTGGCAGATATATTGAATGATGAGTGACGGAGATATTGAATGATGAGTGGCAGATGTATTGAATGATGAGTGGTAGAGATATTGAATGATGAGTAAAATATATACTGAATGATGAGTGGTTGTGATATTGAATGATGAGTGACAGAGATATTGAATGATGAGTTGCAGATATATTGAATGATGAGTGACAGAGATATTGAAGGATGAGTGGTAGAGATATTGAATGATGAGTAAAATATATATTGAATGATGAGTTGCAGATATATTGAATGATGTGTAAAATATATACTGAATGATGAGTGTAGAGATATTGAATGATGAGTAATATATATTTTGAATGATGAGTGGCAGATATATTGAATGATGAGTGACAGAGATATTGAATGATGAATGACGGAGATATTGAATGATGAGTGGTAGAGATATTGAATGATGAGTAAAATATATATTGAATGATGAGTGGCAGATATATTGAATGATGAGTGACGGAGATATTGAATGATGAGTGGTAGAGATAATAAACGATGAGTATCTAATATATTAAAGGATAGGTATATTTAGTAATGAGTAACAGAAATATTGAATAATGAGTTCTAAAGTTGATGGCGACTTTCTTTAGCGGAGGAGAAAAAATTGCCACAAAGTGACCAATGAAAACACTGGAAAAGTCAAATTCGTCACTTGATGGATGAAACCACCCCCACCTCCGGTTAACATGCAAGACTGTATAGATGATGAAAGACAACGTGAAATTGTTCAGGTTTTGTGAAATGTGAAATCAGATATTTCGAAAACGGGAGACTAGCTTTATTTGCTTAAAGTTAGTACCTGGGAAAATTGGGCGGAGTCGACAATAAATCCAGAATTGTATGCATATCATTGGGATTTCTTGCGTCAAACTTGACCGTTTACCATTCTGATAAAAAATAAATGAGATGACCAATGGAATATTTCACCTTTGAGGTTTTGTGTTCATGGCCTTGCATAAAAGTTTCTATAGATTGAACGAAAGTAAGAAACACCAAAATAAAACAAAATAATAACAATAAAAAAGGTATATACGTCGTATACCTGCGCATACCCAGATATATACATATACATATATACATATACACATATACATATATACATATACATATATACATATACATATATACATATACACATATACATATATACATATATACATATACATACTGCATGTATGTACACAGGTATTCATCGTTTTCCTTATGTGTCATATTCTTGTCCAGAACGTGGTCTTCCTTATGAATTCTCTGAACACCTCGCTATTCTGGGCGAGTTTCCCTAATCACACGAAGGAGAGTTAAACATCTGGTTGGTATCCACTCAGATAATCACTAGCAACACGAAGGAAGAAACTAGATGAGATAAGTTAAAAATGTCACGCTGATCTTGGATGTGTCGCACCAAAAGAAAATATATAACTACCAAGCTGTAAACCATGACACAACTCATTCCTTTCTCCAGGCTATATCCTGATACCCCGTGGGATGTTGAGACCGAACTTAAAATAATAAGATAATGAACAGTTATAAATTATGTAGTTTTACATAAAACAACAGCGAGCGTGATACATAATACTGGAGACAGAGAGCTGTGGAGAGTCATGATCGCTTACGCCAGCCGACATGACACCTGATGATGATGATGAGTTTTAGATAGTTTTAATTTTTTTGCTGTTCTTTACCTACCGTCCACGTGGTGACTACAGTTTGAGAACGACAACAGAGAAAGCATATAACAATAACACTGTTATGACAATATTGTGAAATTTACTTTTGATTATGTCTTGGGAAGGCAATCTGTTTCTTAATTTACGATATAGAGTTTATGATTGCATTATTTTCCGTTCAACACTTAATGTCAAGTGTACAAATAAAAACAAAATAAAAAAACAATGTTAGAATAAATCTGTCCAACTTTTCGACATGATTATACCTAATTTATATTAGTAGTCCGTCTCATGATTTATCACCAGACAAAGTATAAGCTGACGATTTCTTTTGAATAATCATTCGTTACCAGAAACTATAGAGAGAAAGGTGTAGATATAACATACACATCTGCTGAACCACAGGAAACACTTAAGGTAAGACATACACGAACTGTGTTCAGTTTTATAAAACAGTTAATTTAGAACATACACCAAGTTTGTTCAATTATATGAAATATAGCTGAAGTAGGACATACATAAGCTTTGTTGTAGTTCCCGACATTTTCGAACCTCGACTCCATTTTATAGAAGCGAAGTGGCTAGAGACCCCGCTACTTTAAAAAAAAAATGACGTAAACAGAACAGAGACACAACGCATTTCCATTCTCTGGACTAGATCCTGCTGGAAATCTAGTAGGGCCATTGTGCTGCTATATGTGAGATTCAGTGGGAGTTTGAGAATGAACGCCGAAGAAGAAGAAGAAACAAAATTACGCCGTTTAATAAGGTAAACATAGAGTTTTCAGTATAATAGAATTCAATATAATTTCAACCTTAGTCATATTTAATGTGATTTAAATTGTAACTCATTGACAAGCTTCAAAAATTGCGGTTAAGTTTTCGTTAATGCCAACCTTTTGCCATTCTCAAAATTTGATCAGTTTTTGTATTGGAATCGAATAAAAAAATCATTGAAAATGTGTTGTAAAAAATATGTAGATACAAAGGGGAGTACAATAAATTCCCTTCATCCACGGATATCTCCAAATGATGACGATGATGATGCAGTCACTTCCTTACCTGTAAGCAGGTATCTCTTGACAGCCCATAGTCCTTCTTACAGAAGTACATGACCTACGCAGGTGAGTGAACGACGGGATACCCAAACTTATATAAGGTTTCATCTCTCAAGGACATTGTTGTGTTGGGGAGGGGTGTTTATGGATGCAAGTTCAGTCCCCGAATGGAGGTATTCCAGTATAACAGTATCCCAGGATCATCGCGTAATGCCAGGAGCGACGGATATGTTTCTGGGACAACTAGTTTCATTCTTCCGTTAGATCTGTTGACTCACCTGCAGTGATGACACACATAACATTCACCGCCACTTAGGAATCTGCCACAAAATGATAAAGATGCATCAATATAAAGATTGGTTAAAGGTATAAGCAAAGAATACGCCAGGCACAATGGGTGTCCTTCAGTAATAATGCACCTACATTAATTCTATTCTATCACAGACCATAAAGTCACACGTAGATGAAAGCCAACCCGGTTGATATAACCAAAACAGAGGTTAGAGGTTAGAATCGTGGCTGTCGCCTCTTAGAGGGGGGGGGGAAATACAAGCGACCAGCTTAAATAAAAAAAATTGCACATGGGAATGACTGGGATGCATGTAACTTGCGGTCATCAATAAATGACGAAAAGGGTGAGACTTTAATGGATGTGAGTATGTCTGAGGGAAGCCTTTTTGATTTGGTCAGAAGTTCTCAAATAATGGGGTACTCTGATTTTGAACGGATCTATACTAAACGGAGGTCCAGAGACTAGGACCAGGACTAGGTTTGGGACTCAGGTTGAGACCGGAGCTAAGAATTAGTTAGATGTAATAGTTAGGGAAGTTTAAGTTTTAAAGGTAGTTAGAAAGTTTTAGTAGATCTTGATAATCTCCCAGTTGAGAGAAGGATTAAATCTCTAGGAAAGCCTGTGATCTCAGAGCTGTTTAATTTCTTAAGATGTTGTCAGGGCCGGATTTAGACTTGATAGGGCCCTAAGCTATTTGAGATATGAGGCCCTAAGCTATTTGAGATATGGGGCCCTAAGCTATTTGAGATGAGGCCCTAAGCTATTTGAGATATGAGGCACTAAGCTATTTGAGATATAGGGCCCTAAGCTATTTGAGATATGAGGCATTAAGCTATTTGAGATATGAGGCCCTAAGCTATTTGAGATATGGGGCCCTAAGCTATTTGAGATATGAGGCCCTAAGCTATTTGAGATATGAGACACTAAGCTATTTGAGATATAGGGCCCTAAGCTATTTGAGATATAGGACCCTAAGCTATTTGAGATATGAGGCATTAAGCTATTTGAGATATGAGGCCCTAAGCTATTTGAGATATGGGGCCCTAAGCTATTTGAGATATGAGGCCCTAAGCTATTTGAGATATGGGGCCCTTCAACGATTAAGAATATATAGATAGTGAAATTTAAAAAACATTTGGGGCTCCCAAGAAAGTGGGGGTCCTAAGCTATAGCTAGTTTAGCTTATAGTTAAATCCGGCACTAAATGATGTACATTGAATTATTGATGTCGTAACCCTGGATATTGTAACCTGGATGTTATAAGCCTGGACGTTGTGATGAAGCAATAAATAGGTTTATTATATATATGAGAACTGGTTGTGGCCATCTTATGGAATACGACAGTATATTAGACTACAACTGCTTATATTTCACAACTTGTCTTGAAGATACATAAACGTAGTGGTATCATCTGTAACACTATCATAACTAGAGACGGCATGACTCATTGACGGCCTTCACAAGACAACAGGATCATAGATAGTCCGTGTGCAAGAACAATCCAGGGAACATTTAAGGCAGGAAATACATCCATTTTTTTAAACTACAGGAAACAGTTAAGGCTGTTCACCAACCTTTGATCAAGTACAGAGAACAGTTAATGTAGGACATTCATCAACATTGTTCAGATACTTGTAACAGTTAGGGCAGTGGCGTAACAAGGGTGGTGCGGGGGGTGCGGCCGCACTGGACATCAAGGCTTGAGGGGCATCACATTGCTCCTCAAAAAAATGAAAACCGAAATGGGGTTTAAGTGCCTTTGTCGTGCCAAAGTTGATGCTCCACATTGCTAAAAAATAACATTTCTCCTTGTTAAGCAAATTTATTTGGCAATTAGGTAATAACACATTTCTGGCACATTATTATAAAACATTAAAATTAAAATTAGTTAATAAGTAGAACTAGTTCCTCTCGAAAGAAAACACCCCCACAATTTACTTCAAAATTATATTTAGCTTGTAAGAAAAACGAAAAATAAGTTTCAGTTTCGATCTCAATCCATTCAGTCGTTCACCTAGCACCGTAAAAGTCCGCCCATAAGCAGTCTTTGAGTTTGATGACAAATCAAATTTATTTCTAGCATTCTAGTGTTGAATTCTATCATTCAACGACAACGAACTAGAGTATATTTAGAATAGATATATAGAATATATTTAGAATATCACTAGAATATATCTAGGTGACATCGGTAAAGATCAAACATTTAAATCAAATTTTAAACTTTGGCAGGCACAATTCGTGTTTCACCACATCATAAAGTCCTATAACCTAACTATAACCAGTGAAGAAATCAGATAGTGAAAAAGTGTAAAAAGTGTTGTGTACAAGTGCATTCTGGATATTAGAAAAAACTCCTTAACTGAGAGCTAATTTTAAAGAATTTAAAGAATTTTAACGTGAGCTAGAATTTAAAGAAAAGGACCAAAAGCCTTTGGAATTACTTCCCTTCATTCAGAAACGTTGAAAAATTTTCAATCAGAAAAAGTGAATTTATAATTTTAAAATAAATTTTAAAATTTATTTATGTCTTTATTATAAGTGGATATAATTGGGTAAAGTTTTAATCGGATGTTTTTGTTATAAAAAAATCTATTTCAGGGGGGGGGGGGCGGCATCAAAATATTCATCGCACTGGGCAGCACTTACCCTAGGTACACCACTGAGTTAGGACTACATACATCAACCTTTGTTGAAATATAGAAAACAATTAAATTAAGAAATTTATAAATATCTTGGACAGTTAGTTTATGGTGCACAGACTGGACCATTGTCTTTAAAATCATGTCATAGGAGGCGAGTTAGGCCAGTTAGGAGACAGGCTGACAAGCTGTCACCTGTGAGAAAATCATCATTGTCACATCTTGTCACAATTTCTTACTTCTGCCTTCTATCAAATAAGCCCAATAGATGATGAAGAAATTCAGACATTGTGCCTCTGTTCGTTTCTGACAGACTTGTCGGTGGTGGAGAATGCTAGATGTGTCATCACTGAATAGTCATAGAGGTCAACAGACTCGACATAAGTATGATGACATAGTTGGCCCAGAGGTGTATGCTATGCACTTGGGGGGGGGGGATAATGATTCTTCGTTACTGCCGAATTGGAGTGCCTATCTTAGGGGATTAAACGTGCATCCATACCCCCCCCCCCTTTAACACAGCCATAACCTGGAGACACGGAAGCTTATACGGGTTTTGGTATAACGTAGTTGCTCAACTGAGGATGACCTGTGGTTTTGTCAGAAAGGCTATGGGCTATCAGGAGCTAACTGCCCATAGCTAACGGGATTCCTTCAACAGCATTACAACTACAGGGTACAATTAGGTCATCATCATTACGTGCCGCAACGAAGGTTGGCTGAAATTTTTTTTTCTGTTCTTTTCCTACCGTCCACGTGTACCGTACAGTTTGAGAACGACAACAGAGAAAGCATAAAACAATAACACTGTTATGACAATATCGTGAAATTTACTTTTGATAATGTCTTGGGAAGGCAATCTGTTTCTTAATTTACGTTCTTAAAGTATACGTGTCCTGAAATTAACTCGTAGTGGACCAAACGCCAGACTATTTGTTTAAAAAAATCCCATTTGCTGGTTTTGTCCCTGTCCTACTAAGACGTCTCAGAATGTTGGCAACTCCTTCAGTCTACCTAATTCCTTATATTCCTCTGTCTCTTGTTGTTTCCATTTACACGGTGATGCTCTTGTTGCTCAGCAATAATGGTTAATTCTCATTAAGTGGCCGAGCCATTTCAGGCTCTGTTTTTCAATATAAACGTTGATCACAAACATTGTTCCAACAGTTCTTGTAATCTCTTCATTCCTCACATGATCTCTTCTTGTAATCTCTTCATTCCTCACATGATCTCTTCTTGTAATCTCTTCATTCCTCACATGATCTCTTCTTGTAATCTCTTCATTCCTCACATGATCTCTTCTTGTAATCTCTTCATTCCTCACATGATCTCTTCTTGTAATCTCTTCATTCCTCACATGATCTCTTCTTGTAATCTCTTCATTCCTCACATGATCTCTTCTTGTAATCTCTTCATTCCTCACATGATCTCTTCTTGTAATCTCTTCATTCTTCACATGATCTCTTCTTGTTCTATTTGCTGCTTTTCTTTGACATCTCATTTTACACGTAGGTAAACTTTCGTCGTTCTTGTTCTTTAGTTAGTGTCCATGTCTGACATTGATAACATAATATTGGTACGAACATTGTACGTATGATTTTTCTTTTGATCTCAATCAAGATAGATTTAAAACTAAATACCATTTTGCATATTTCTCACCAGATGAACACTGGCTGTATTACATTGATTGTGGCTGTCATTTATGTTACTCTACTTCACGAAGGTACGTTTGTGTTACATGTTTTTTTTATAAACTGTAAACCATTCTTTAATTTATATTTAACTATTTTTATTTGAATCCATTGTAGAAAAGAGCTACTACATTAGACACGATTTTTTTTCTATTTTAGATTTGTTTATTTATTTGTGTTTGTTTGCTAAGAAATATTCAGCAGACATTTTTTGTGTGTTTGTTTGCTAAGAAATATTCAGCAGACATTTTTTGTGTGTTTGTTTGCTAAGAAATATTCAGCAGACATTTTTGTGTGTGTTTGTTTGCTAAGAAATATTCAGCAGACATATTTTTGTGTGTGTTTGTTTGCTAAGAAATATTCAGCAGACATTTTGTGTGTGTGATTTGAGCAAGAAGCAAGTATACATTGTGCTGCTAGTATACATCAAAGCTGCGAAATTAGTGCCTTTCAGCCCAGCACATCAGATTTCGGCATGATTTTAATTTGGGTGTGCCTGAATCCAAATAGCCGATTGATTTGCAGTATTATTGTGACGTCTCAGAGCGTTCGTAACTCCTTCAATCCGACTTCTACTTGGTCTTCCCTTGTCTCTTGTTGTTTAGATTTTCGTGATGAATGTTCTTGCCGCTTGCTAATAAGAGCTTATTCTCATTAAGTCAACGAATCATTTCAGTTTCTGTTTTTAAATATATTTGAGCACAGACATTATTTCAACAGTTCTTGTAATCTCTTCATTTCTCATTCAGTCAACGAATCATTTCAGTTTCTGTTTTTAAATATATTTGAGCACAGACATTGTTTCAACAGTTCTTGTAATCGCTTCATTTCTCATTCAGTCAACGAATCATTTCAGTTTCTGTTTTTAAATATATTTGAGCACAGACATTGTTTCAACAGTTCTTGTAATCTCTTCATTTCTCATTCAGTCAACGAATCATTTCAGTTTCTGTTTTTAAATATATTTGAGCACAGACATTGTTTCAACAGTTCTTGTAATCTCTTCATTTCTCACATGATCTCTTCTGGTTCTGTTTGCTGCTTTTCTTAGACATAACATCCCACACGTAGTAAGCTTTCTCTCTTGTTCTTTTGTTAGTGTCCATGTCCGACATTCATAACATAATAATGGTTTGAAGATTGGACTTATGATTTGCCTTTCGGTTTAAAGCGGGATAGATTTATGTTTCAAAATTGGTGCATGTTCATAATTTACATAATTGTCTTGTGTAAACTCTTGTCACAAGATGTCTGTCCATTCTTCAGTTGACTTTTGTAAACTGTTACCACAAGATGTCTGTCCATTCTTCAGTTGACTTTTGTAAACTGTTACCACAAGATGTCTGTCCATTCTTCAGTTGACTTTTGTAAACTCTTGCGACAAGTTGTCTGTCCATTCTTCAGTTGACTTTTGTAAATTGTTACCACAAGCTGTCTGTCCATTCTTCAGTTGACTTTTGTAAACTCTTGCGACAAGTTGTCTGTCCATTCTTCAGTTGACTTTTGTAAATTGTTACCACAAGCTGTCTGTCCATTCTTCAGTTGTATGAAAAATATTATCTAGATATTTACATTTTTGAAATTCAGTAATTGATCATTTTTCTGTATGTTGATTGTACTGGGTTCTGACTGGAACTGTGAGTCTACATACACTCTGGTGGCTGCTGGAACGTATGACGGAACACTTATGGGAGTGACACGTGTGCTATGATGTTGATTTGTAATCCAGAATCAATGTTATGGGTTATCTGCATAAATACATTTCTTGGCAATTATTTGTGATTATGTGTCTAAGATACAGGTAATGTGTTGTTGCATTAATTATCCATGTATTTTTATATTTAACCTTTGTTCCTCTATGATTGTGTTGATTATTTATCATGAATTTTATTCTCTATTTTAATCTATTGGCCATAATCTCTCTCTGCTTGATTTTGATTTATCGACTTGATTTATACTAGTCTATGTAGCTCCTGCTCACTTTCTGCTAAGAAGACTGTCTCATGTCTCATGTCTCATGTCTCATGTCTCATGTCTCATGTCTCATGTCTCATGTCTCATGTCTCATGTCTCATGTCTCATGTCTCATGTCTCATAGCGCATAGTCATCCATGGAACCCCTCAATTCTGGAAGCAGAGCCGTCTCAGTAGGC
This sequence comes from Meghimatium bilineatum, assembly GCA_034231615.1. Classification (NCBI taxonomy): domain Eukaryota; kingdom Metazoa; phylum Mollusca; class Gastropoda; order Stylommatophora; family Philomycidae; genus Meghimatium; species Meghimatium bilineatum. The sequence goes on from CM067305.1 coordinate 8,345,765, forward strand.
CATATTTTCTCCCACTCTTCTTGGTAGAGTTGACAGGCATGAAGAATGTGTTCTGCACTCTCTGGGCTCAGTCCACAGTTGCACAGGTCTGTCTCACCAATCTTCAGCTTTCGGAACATGTGACTTCCCAGTCTGTTGTGACCAGTTCGTAGTCTGAAGATGATGGTTTGTTCCTTGCGTGACATTTGGTGGTAGGGGTCCTTTGGTTCTGCAGTTGGGTGCATTTGCTTCCACTTTTTCTTATATCCTGCTTTTAACATGGTCTTACATTCATAGTACGTATTATCATTTTCTATTTGTTCCAGTGATCCCCCTTTCCTTGCCAGGAGATCAGCTTTTTCATTTCCAGGTATGCAACAGTGACCTGGGATGCACTGCAGTACTGTTTCTTTGGTGGTACTGCTGAGGTGTAGTAAGCAGGCTGTAAGTTCATTCATGCTCGTATTCTTGGATCTTTCAATGCCTGCAATACTGACTTTGCATCCGTTAGAAAATAATTACATGTCTGTTGTGACTCGGCAAGCAATTCATGAGCATTTTGGCTGCCTCTATTATGGCTTCCATTTCTGCATTGAAATTTGTGGAATGTTTGCTTGTGGGTATGGATTTCTCTATTTCTTTTCCATCTGGTGTTACTATATATATTCATGATCCTCCATCTAATACTGCCTCTTTCGCTGATCCATCTGTATATGCATGTGTCCATATATCCTTTGGGTATGCTTTTTGTATGTGATTCTTAGTTGTCTCCTTTAGTACTTGTATAGTAGTTTCTGTTTTCGAAATAATGCTTGGTATATTGTCCATAATTCTTGGGAATTTTTCCCTGTCCCATGTTGGGTATGTGCTAAAGATGTTTAGTGGTTTTAGGTTTTGTAGGTCTGTATCTGTGAGTGATTTCTGTAGCTGTTTAGCGGAGTGTAGAAAGCTACCTCTTTTGAGTCGCTCTTTTGTAGGTCTGCTTAGTCTTTAGTTCATTTGATGACTCTCCAAACATTTGAACTTTGCATACTGTGTGAGGATTTTTTCATTTCTTCTTTCTTCCATTGATGGCAAACCTGTGCATGTTTCCATTTCTGTGATTGGGGTAGTATTCATACCTCCTGTTATAATTCTGAGATTGTGGTTTTGTAACTTTGAGATCTTTTGAGTGTTACTCTTGGCTGCAGTCCCCCATGCTGACATTCCATATTCCAAAGCTGGTCTTACGTAACCTGTATATGCTCTACCTAGAATTTTTCCATTTGCACTCCAATCTGTTCCAGCCAATTTTTAAGGAGTGCTGTCCTCATTGTACCTTTTGTTTGGCACTTGTCTATGTGCTGATGTAAGTCTTGGATCAAAAGTGACTCCAAGGTATGTAGGTGTCTCATCAAAGGCAATGTTTGACCATTTATGGTTAGTATGATTTTCTGTGGTTTGGTGGACATGCTGAAGATGGTATAGGTATTTTTTGGGCATTGATAGACATGGCCCATTGGTCTGTCCACTTGGCCAAATTGTCCATAGTTTCTTGTAACCTTATTTTTGTTGTGCCTACGCTCTCTTCAATGTACCATATCGCCAGATCGTCTGCATACATTGCAGCATTCACTTTACGTGAGAGAATTTGGTCAATGTCATTCATGAATATAAGGAATAGAGTGGGGGATAGAACACCTCCCTGTGGTACTCCATTCTTAAAGAGTTTATTTCTGCTGGGCTTCATTTCAAGCTTCACTGCTGCTTTTCGGTTGTGCAGGTAGTATTTTATCCAGTAATACATGCGCCCTGTCACTTTGTTTTGTTGTAGTTTAAGGAGGAATCCATCTTTCCACACACAATCAAAGGCTTTTCCCATATCTACCAACACCACTGATGTATGCTTTTCCCCCTGGAATGGCGATAGCTGGATAGCTGTCCACCTTTTTTTTGGCTTGCCTTTCTTGTGTATGGGTATCATTATGGCGGTTTTCCACACCTGTGGCACTAAACCTCTATCCCAACAGTTGTTAAAAAATTGTATTAATTTATTTTTTGCTGATTGTCCGATGTGAATTAGCAGTTCATTTGGTATGTCATCTGGGCCAGGTGATTTCCTAAGTTTTAATACTGCTAGTTCTTCATTTAGTTCATTGATCGTGAATGGAATATTCATGACATCTTGTTTATCTTTGCTGATCTCTTTTTCGATCTTCCGTAGTTCTTTTCTTAATTCTCTTCTCCTATTTTCATCGACTTTGTGGCAGGCAGTACTTTGGTAATGCTGTATAAAGTGATTTGCAGCCTTCTTTCCTGTGAGTACATCTCCGCCATTCTCTATAGCTACTAGTGCTGTTTTGTAATCTTCATTGTTGAGCATTTGTGTTATTTTCCATAGTTTTCTTCCTTCTTTGTCTAAGTTTAAATTTTCTGTTTTTTCATGCCAGCTTTTCCTTGTGTTTGTAATTGTCGTTTTTCTTAGTTTTGTTACAGCAGCTTTTAGTGATATGTTGTTTTCTGTGGATGGGCTTTTTTTCTGCTGTGTCTCTGGCCTTTGACACTTCTTTCTCCAACTCATCGAGTTCGTCAGAACAGTACGGTTTGTAATTTTTCCTTGCACCTCTTTGTATGGTTTGCTTGGCTGCTTGAAGAAGTGCAGAAGCCAGGAGTTAAGCAGTTTTGTTCACATTTTTAATCCTTGGATTTATGGTTTTTGTGAATTTGTATGTCAGGTCGGCATACTTACTCCAGTTTGCTTTCTTGAAGTTCCATCTGGGTGTGGTTGTGGGGCCAGCAGGGGTATGTTTAATGTCAATGGTGAGTTTGAGGGGGCGATGGTCACTTCCACCAAGCTGCTCCAGCATTTCCCTGTATGTTATTTTCGCTAAAGCATCTGTTGCAAAGGCTAGGTCAGGGGTTGAGGTGGTGTGCCATCTTCTAGAGTAGAAAGTTGGGGGGTCTACAGGTTCATTAAGCAGTTGAAGGTTCACCTCGCACTGCCAGTCTTCCACTTCTTCTCCTCTAGTATCTTGTTCTCTATATCCTCAACTCTGAGAGTGGCTATTGAAGTCACCAATTACAAGACAGTTATATTTTTCTGTGTTAATTGTATGTAGCGATAGGCTCTTGTCTTGTGGACAGTAATAGTTATATACTGTGACCTCTTTAGTTGGAAGGGTTAGACAGGTTCCAATGATTTAAGTCTGTTCTTCTGTGTCTACTCGAATTTCAGAGGCAACGATATTGTTTTTCACAAGTATAAGAACTCCTCCTTTATGTCTTTTTTCTCTATCGTTCCGAAATGTTTGGTATCCTCGGATGTTGAATCTATTGTTGTTTGTGAGGTGTGTTTCCTGTATGCATGCTATGTCGATTTCCTCTGTGTGTAATCGGTTTGCAAGTGCAGTCTTTTTATTGTACATACCCTCTGCATTCCACTGCAATATTTTTAAGTGCTTATTTTTGTCTGCATCATGATCTATATGTGATTTTTTTTAACCAGTAGTTTTTTTTGTCTGATCTCTTTTCCTGGCTCCACAAATTGAGACAGAGGTACCACCAGTCGCTGAGGGTGGTCTCCTTCGAGGCTTAGAGCCCGGCACTTCACCCGCCTGACGGGATTCCACAGATGAAGCACCAAAACGAATCATCTGTAACCTTTTATTTGACATGTGAAGTCATTGCGTGATACAGTGGTTTTCATCCGTGGCAGTCATGCCATGGCTGGACTATTTTGTACCTTTCGGTCCAGTATCTCCATCTTCCATCTTACTTTTGAGTCAGGATGTGTTTCCCTAGCCCTTGTCCATCCAAGGATTGTCCACAGGGCAGTGGATGTTTAATTTTGGAGTTTTCCTTCTCCTAGACAGCTTGCCTAATAGGGTTAACGAGCAACATCTTCCCGGGGTTTTGAGGTAGAGTTCCCCTCTCGTAGGATAATTTATTTGTTGCCAGATATTCATTATCCTCCTCTGTGGTTTATTTTTTGTGATCTAATGCACCTCTGACTCAGGGATGGTGATTTAAGAACATTGCTCTCTATTATTCTAATATCCATAATTCCCCGTTTACCCTACCCAACCCTCTAACCCTACCTAAACCCTATCTCTACCCCTTCTCTCTCCCCTGTCACGTTCCTGGAGTGGTGTCAGTGACCACACTCCAGCAACCTGAGCTTATAGCGGCTCATACTCGCTTTGATGCTGCCAGTCAATGGACACATTGGGTATTTCAGTGGGGATATCAGCGCCGACTGATATCCCACCCCGTCCTCGTGGTCAGCAACACCGTTTTGTCAGCGGCTGTTTATTTGCCCAGAGGGATATTCACAGCTAGCCTCAAGAGGCTTTTTCACTATCCGCCACCTGCGGACGCTCTGGTAGGGGTCGGTATCCCCCGCAGGGTTTTCACATCTAATTGATTCAGTTGATCAAATAGATTGAATGTTACTAGTCTGTTCACACTTTATTGATATAGTTGATCAAATAGATTGAATGTTACTAGTCTGTTCACACTTTATTGATGTAGTTGATCAAATAGATTGAATGTTACTAGACGATGAAGATGATGAAATAATTCCCTTTAGCTGTGAGCGGGTAACTCTTGACATTCCTTTGTATAGTCTTTCTGACAAAAGTACAGGTCCTTCCTTTTGTGTAACCGAGGTAGTACCTAGATTCATATAAAGTCTCTGATGTATGGATGTTTTAAAAGGGGGAGGGGGTATAGATGCATGCTTATTCACCGAATGGTGGCATTTGTGTGTTGTGGCTGTATCCCAGGGTTACTACATCATGCCAGGAGAATGTCAAACACTTCTGGGCAAACTGACTGATCATTCTTCTGTAAGACCTGTTGACCATTCCGCAGCGATGGCACATCTAGCATTCGTCGTTACCTGATAGTCTGACACACAAGGTACAACAGTCTGACACACAAGGTACAATAGTCTGACACACAAGGTACAATAGTCTGACACACAAGGTACAATAGTCTGACACACAAGGTACAATAGTCTGACACACAAGGTAAAATAGTCTGACACACAAGGTACAATAGTCTGACACACAAGGTACAATAGTCTGACACACAAGGTACAATTGTCTGACACACAAGGTACAATAGTCTGACACACAAGGTACAATAGTCTGACACACAAGGTACAATAGTCTGACACACAAGGTACAATAGTCTGACACACAAGGTACAATAGTCTGACTCACAAGGTACAATTGTCTGACACACAAGGTACAATAGTCTGACACACAAGGTACAATAGTCTGACACACAAGGTACAATAGTCTGACACACAAGGTACAATATTCTGACACACAAGGCAAAATAGTCTGACACACAAGGCACAATAGTCTGACACACAAGCTACAATAGTCTAACACACAAGGTACAATAGTCTAACACACAAGGTACAATAGTCTAACACACAAGGTACAATAGTCTAACACACAAGCTACAATAGTCTAACACACAAGGTACAATTGTCTGACACACAAGGTACAATAGTCTGACACACAAGGTACAATAGTCTAACACACAAGGTACAATAGTCTAACACACAAGGTACAATAGTCTAACACACAAGGTACAATAGTCTAACACACAAGGTACAATTGTCTGACACACAAGGTACAATAGTCTAACACACAAGGTACAATAGTCTAACACACAAGGTACAATAGTCTAACACACAAGGTACAATAGTCTAACACACAAGGTACAATAGTCTAACACACAAGGTACAATAGTCTAACACACAAGCTACAATAGTCTAACACACAAGGTACAATAGTCTAACACACAAGGTACAATAGTCTAACACACAAGGTACAATAGTCTAACACACAAGGTACAATAGTCTAACACACAAGGTACAATAGTCTAACACACAAGGTACAATAGTCTAACACACAAGGTACAATAGTCTAACACACAAGGTACAATAGTCTAACACACAAGGTACAATAGTCTAACACACAAGGTACAATAGTCTAACACACAAGGTACAATAGTCTAACACACAAGGTACAATAGTCTAACACACAAGCTACAATAGTCTAACACACAAGGTACAATAGTCTAACACACAAGGTACAATAGTCTAACACACAAGGTACAATAGTCTAACACACAAGCTACAATAGTCTAACACACAAGGTACAATAGTCTAACACACAAGGTACAATAGTCTGACACACAAGGTACAATAGTCTGACACACAAGGTACAATAGTCTGACACACAAGGTACAATAGTCTGACACACAAGGTACAATAGTCTGACACACAAGGTACAATAGTCTAACACACAAGGTACAATTGTCTGACACACAAGGTACAATAGTCTAACACACAAGGTACAATAGTCTAACACACAAGGTACAATAGTCTAACACACAAGGTACAATAGTCTAACACACAAGGTACAATAGTCTAACACACAAGGTACAATAGTCTAACACACAAGGTACAATAGTCTAACACACAAGGTACAATAGTCTAACACACAAGGTACAATAGTCTAACACACAAGGTACAATAGTCTAACACACAAGGTACAATAGTCTAACACACAAGGTACAATAGTCTAACACACAAGGTACAATAGTCTAACACACAAGGTACAATAGTCTAACACACAAGGTACAATAGTCTAACACACAAGGTACAATTGTCTGACACACAAGGTACAATAGTCTAACACACAAGGTACAATAGTCTAACACACAAGGTACAATAGTCTGACACACAAGGTACAATAGTCTGACACACAAGGTACAATTGTCTGACACACAAGGTACAATAGTCTAACACACAAGGTACAATAGTCTAACACACAAGGTACAATAGTCTAACACACAAGGTACAATAGTCTAACACACAAGGTACAATAGTCTAACACACAAGGTACAATAGTCTAACACACAAGGTACAATAGTCGGACACACAAGGTACAATAGTCTGACACACAAGGTACAATAGTCTGACACACAAGCTACAATAGTCTAACACACAAGGTACAATAGTCTAACACACAAGGTACAATAGTCTAACACACAAGGTACAATAGTCTAACACACAAGGTACAATTACCTAATAGTCTGACACACAAGGTACAATAGTCTGACACACAAGGTACAATAGTCTGACACACAAGGTACAATAGTCTGACACACAAGGTACAATAGTCTAACACACAAGGTACAATAGTCTAACACACAAGGTACAATTACCTAATAGTCTGACACACAAGGTACAATAGTCTGACACACAAGGTACAATAGTCTGACACACAAGGTACAATAGTCTGACACACAAGGTACAATAGTCTGACACACAAGGTACAATAGTCTAACACACAAGGTACAATAGTCTAACACACAAGGTACAATTACCTAATAGTCTGACACACAAGGTACAATAGTCTGACACACAAGGTACAATAGTCTGACACACAAGGTACAATAGTCTGACACACAAGGTACAACAGTCTGACACACAAGGTACAATAGTCTGACACACAAGGTACAATAGTCTAACACACAAGGTACAATAGTCTGACACACAAGGTACAATAGTCTGACACACAAGGTACAATAGTCTGACACACAAGGTACAATAGTCTAACACACAAGGTACAATAGTCTAACACACAAGGTACAATAGTCTAACACACAAGGTACAATAGTCTGACACACAAGGTACAATTCCCACTTGCCTGCATCTCTTCGTCATCCAAGGAGAGTATTTATTAGAAAACAAAAGTAAGAAATTGAGACATGATGTGTCAATGATGATTTTTTAACAGAGGACATGTTGTCAGTATATGCCCCAAATTTTCTGAGTAGTCTTCTATGACATACATGGAAATAAGATATTAGCACATTTTTTTGCACCATGAACTAGAATTGCAGGCCCTGTTTGACACACGGATATAATGTGTTTAATCATTCGCGCTTTCAATGTGCAAAAATTGTATATGTAATGTTTTTTGTAATATCTATTCAAATATATTCTAATATCTAATGTCATTGTAATCGGGACAATAATTTTACTGTTATATTTTCTCCTGTGCAGAAATGATTAAACGCACTATAATATGGTAACAAAATAAAAACAAATGCAAGTTCTTGACTTTAAAAAAGACAATCTAAAAAAGAATAAATTCATTTGAAATGAAATGCTACAGAAAGAGTAAACGAATATAAAGGACGGAGAAAAAGATGAATACATTTTAACATTACTGAAATTAAATGGTGGCTGTCTTCTAAATATAATCATAAGTAGGAAGATACAGTTTATTTGTGGGGGGGGGGATACTTAAAGAGATATAATGGCAGGAAAAGGTTAATTCTTGAGGGCAGAGTGCCAGGTAGGAGAAGAAAAGGAAGACCCGGGGTAAAGAGAAGTTCTGAGTATTCACTATGAAGACAACTTTTTGGAATAAAATGCGCCAGTGATATACATATATACATATATATAGATAGATATATAGATAGATATAATACAAGCAAGAATGTGTTCTAGAAAATACAATATATTGTCTATATCTAACGACATGACGGTCTAAAACTGATCATAATGTTTGAGTTGATGACAGGGCAGCGAAACAGAGGTAGGCCACGAAGAAGATGGACTAAAGATATTCAAAGACCACCTAAAGATGACACTCACAAAAGCAGGAAAATTTGCTCAAGGTTATCAGCAGTAGTTTTTAAAGTTTGTGATGATTACTACACGGTGTCCACAATATGCTTGCTACCTGATAAGAATAATATGTGAAAGTCGCAGTTATTAAGTCAGTTTATTTGCTAATGAATGGTGCATACAAGTATCGTATTGCTTCTAAATTGTGTACTGATAGTGTTGTTGCTATAAGTACAATAGCTAAGACAGAAAGATATATCACTATCTCCATCGATAATAAACACCTTAAACAAGTTAAGGAGTTCACTTACTTCGGAAGCATTATAATGAGTGAAGGGGAAAACATTAAAGATATACACAATAGATGCATCAGAACATACCAGATCCTAGGACAGATGACCCGTATTTTTAAGAACAAAAATGTAAACACAGACACTAAAGTTGCATTATACAAGACTATTATTATCCCATCACTGTGATACCAGTGCCAAACCTGGACAATGACGGCACAAGACAAAAGAAAAATAATAATGACCGCAGAAAAGACATATCTACGAAAAATACTCAGAGTGTCATTAAGAGATAGAATTAGAAATGATAACATCAGACAGATAACCAAAATAATACCAGTACTGGAACACATCACAAGACAACAGATCAAGTGCTTTTCACACGCTTCCAGACTACCAACAGACAGCATGCCACAGATGGTCATGATACATAGACATAAAGGTTATAAAGCCAGAGGCAGACCATGTAAAAGATGGATCACAGAAATCAAAGAAGTCACAGGAACAAGCTTATAAACGGCACACAGGAAGGCCATCTCCAGAGAACTCTTCTAACCCCTGTCGCTGCAAGGCAAATAAAAGATACAGAGTATAGATAGATAGTGGTGTTGCTGAATATTTGCTTATCTTATTGTTGCAGATTTGTTTACGTATGGTTTTATTGTTGACTTATGTACGTATGGTTTTATTGTTGACTTATGTACGTATCGTTTTATTGTTGACTTATGTACGTATGGTTTTATTGTTGACTTATGTACGTATGGTTTTATTGTTGACTTATGTACGTATCGTTTTATTGTTGACTTATGTACGTATGGTTTTATTGTTGACTTATGTACGTATCGTTTTATTGTTGACTTATGTACGTATGGTTTTATTGTTGACTTATGTACGTATGGTTTTATTGTTGACTTATGTACGTATGGTTTTATTGTTGACTTATGTACGTATGGTTTTATTGTTGACTTATGTACGTATGGTTTTATTGTTGACTTATGTACGTATGGTTTTATTGTTGACTTATGTACGTATGGTTTTATTGTTGACTTATGTACGTATGGTTTTATTGTTGACTTATGTACGTATGGTTTTATTGTTGACTTATGTACGTATCGTTTTATTGTTGACTTATGTACGTATGGTTTTATTGTTGACTTATGTACGTATGGTTTTATTGTTGACTTATGTACGTATGGTTTTATTGTTGACTTATGTACGTATGGTTTTATTGTTGACTTATGTACGTATCGTTTTATTGTTGACTTATGTACGTATGGTTTTATTGTTGACTTATGTACGTATGGTTTTATTGTTGACTTATGTACGTATCGTATTGTTGCTGAATTTCTGTTAACGTTGATAAACTGCTAATCAACTTACAGGTCAAGCTTACAATTGTACAATTAACGCGGTAATTTATGATAGATACTGCTACATCTTCATACAAGAGAAGTTAACTTGGTCTGAAGCTGAGGTAATATACTGTGACGTGGCAGTGTAGTAAAGGTATTTTGACTAGAAGCTGAGGTAATATGTTAGTTAGTTAGTCGTTGGATCATCGTCATTGCATGCCGGACAAGTCCATAGGTGCTCAGATTTTTCCTTGAGTGTATCCGCCATTACACGTTGACTGGCAGTCCCAGTACGTTGTTGATTGACCATCATTATTTTTCGCCCACGAAAACTCTCCTTTCTAGCGACACCACATTTCAAACCAAGTTCCTTTATTCTAATCATGGAACAAGAGTCATCGTCACTTGTACAGTCATTTGTTCGTGCGTTTTCACGTAGGGCATTCAAAATGTCTGCCCGATTCATCGCTCCACCAACAGCCGTAGTAGCAGCGTGCGCGGCCAACCTATCTGCTCTTTCATTACCCCGGACTCCCGCGTGTCCCGGCACAAAAATAAAAGTCACTGTACACACAGGAATTATTCACTGCATCCAGCCACTGTTCTCGAACGTACCCCGTCTGAACTTTCACAATCATGTTCATGGAGTCACTGAGGATACAGACATGCTCGCAGACAGTCTGTGAGCAGACCCATTGCAAAGCTTTGGTCACCGCCAGAATCTCCATTGTCAAGCTGCTTGTCGTCTGAACGAATGCACCACTTTCCTCTCTGATAGTCTCCCCCCACCTTTGAGCCGTGAAAGCCCAGGAACTCCTGATGTGCCTCTCAACCGACCCATCTGTATATATAACTATATCACCTTCCCTGGAATTCTCACTGATCAGAGCGAGCACCTCCGACTTGACCACTGTCGGACACCATTCCCTGCACTCTCTATTGAGTGTTATTACTCCTTCGTACTCCTTCGAAGGCTGTTGGGTAATCCGAGGGTGCCAGACTCCATTCGGCACCAGGTAGTACATCCTCCAATCTGCAGACAATCTGTAAAACTTCCTCGGCGCTTCCCATCCACGACATTCCTCTCTTTAGTCGACTTCCTTTCACTTTGATAATTTCTGGGTGTAGAGGGTGCTCTTTATCAGAGGTGATTTTTAGGTAGTCACGCGCCCTGCACATTTGTATTCTTTGCTCCGCAGTTTGGCAATCAAGTAGGTATCGCATAGCCCGAACCGACGTATCTCTCGTACACCCCAAAATTATTCGCATTGCTTCATTTTGGATTCTATCCAATATTTCTGTTTGAGTTTGACTCAGTGTCAGAATTGCCAGTGCGTACTCTACCACGGCCACCACCAATCCCTGATACAGCAGAAATAGCAGTCTCTGTTCGCATTGAGCAGCAGCCATAACTTTCATCGCCGCAAGACCTTTATAAGCCTTTACAATTATGTGGTCAACATGATCTTTGAAACTCAGACTTCGGTCCAACATGACCTCCAAGTACTTCATTGTGCTGGTTCTCCCGAGGACATCCCCTCTCAAAGTAACCGATGGCGTGGACGTGTTCACTGTGATTGTTTAGGGAAAACCATGTTATTGATGTCTTTGATGGATTAACAAAAGCTCCAGAATTACTGCACCATTCTCCTATGCGATCAAGCTTCCTCTGCAAATTTCTGGCAATTCTTTCTCTATCTCTGCCCTGGCTATATACCAAGATGTCATCAGCATAAGACATGGTTCTCCCTGGTCCTACAATCTGACAGCTTGTAATTTGAACTGTATATATACTAAGGTAATATACTGTGACGTGGCAGTGTAGTAAAGGTATTTTGACTTGAAGCTGAGGTAATATACTTTGACGTTACAGTGTAGTGAAGGTATTTTGATTTGAAGTTGAGGTGATATACTTTGACGTAGTGTATTGAAGGTAAATTGGCTTGAAGCTCAGGTAATATACTTTGACGTGGCAGGGTAGGGAAAGTATCTTGTCCTGAAGATGAGGTTATATACTGTAACGTGGCGGTGCAGAGAAGGGGCCAGACATGTGAACATATATTGTGAAAATATAATGTTACACCGTGACCAAATAATGTTACACCATGAGCAAATAATGTTAAACCGTGAACAAGTAATGTTACACCGTGAACAAATAATGTTACACCATGAACAAATGTTACACCGTGAACACATAATGTTACACCGTGAACAAATAATGTTACACCGTGAACAAATAATGTTACACCGTAAACAAATAATGTTACACCGTGAATTTCTATGTGTGTTGCAAGAAACAAAATGTTGCTGAAATGTTCTAACCGAAAAAAAATGCGGATATTGCAGAAAAACTGAAAATCATGACAAAATGTGCTGCGGTCTCCGAACAATGATTTTCTAACGCGATTTAGTCTGGGAAATGAGAGCTTACTAATAACTAAGAAGATCTACTTGGATCGTTATAGTCCAGAAATGCATTGGCACGGGTCAAATAGTATATGAGAGCTGCTAATGTGATAAGGCACATCCTGTAAGGAAACATATCGTTGGTATATCTTAGATTTTAGCGCAGAACTGTTACAACGGGTTAAATATTGAATTTTTCTCGTTAGGAAGTTGCAGGGAGGGATTTTGTAGCTGTGTGATGAAGGTCGCATTCTCTTGCTGTCGCCATGTCATGTGCAGGATGAATATTTTGATTTACTTTCCGACAGAAAAAAACCCAGTCCCTACTGTGGATCGAACCCTTATCCTCACGGATGTGAGACAAATAGTGTAACCTCTCTAGAACATGCTCTAGAACATTTTAAAGAGAAGAAGTATAATAATGTGGATAAATCAGAGTAGTAGATATTTATTTGGTTGAGTTGGGGAGAGAGTTACCTAAGACAAATTGTTATTCTCTCCTAGCCATGGCCAAATTTGTTTTCATGAAATTTTAGTGACCCGTAATTTTAGTGACCCATTAAAATCGGTGAGGGTTGCGGATGTGGGGGGGGGGTAGTTTACACATATTTTGTTGGGCTGAATAAATAAAAAATTTGTACTACTGACTATAATTACAAATCAAATAGTACTATAGACCAGGAGTCGGCAACCGTTTGCTAACTGTGTGCCACGGTTTCAAAATATTCAGAGTGTCGAAATGAGCGAGGAAACCGCGCTAATCGATTTATAATCAACTTTATACAGGAAATGTGAAGAGTCTGCGTGCCATTTGAAGTTGCTTGGCGTGCCAAGTGTGGCACACGTGCCATAGGTTGCCGACTCCTGCTATAGATTATAATTACAGATTAAATGTCATCGAGGTTCAATCATTAAAATCTCTGCTTGGCTTGTCACCATCAACAAACTAGACATACTCCACATTCTAGATGTGAGGCGGTCTCCCAGAACTTTTAACATATTAAAACTTGCCCATTCTATCCGAATAAATAAAACCAACTTTTCTTTATTTGATTAGATCGCAACATAACCAACACGAATTTATTTTTTAAATTTCTGCTGGGAATTGTAAATTATGTCGTGCTCTTTCTTTACAGTACAGCTGCGTTATTTGCGCCTTCCGGTCCCAGCACATCTAATTTCGGCATGACACAACACTGACTAAAAGTAGCCACAATAGTATACTAATTCTCAGACATAAGACATGATACGGAATAGACAGCGTGTTATGTGAAATGAATATTGAAATCAGAGACAGAAGATCACGAAATACAGAAAAATACGAAATATAATCACAAGCAGTAATCTATTTACTTCTGTGTCTTTCAATACTCACTCTTCTGCGTTCATTATAAAAATCCTGTAGTTAACAAGATGCAGTCAGTCAGTCAGTTGTCGAAACATCATAATTGCGCCCCGGACACGTTCATAGGTGCTCTGATGTCTACTTGAGTGTACGTACACATAGGTGCTCTGATGTCTACTTGAGTGTACGTACACATAGGTGCTCTGATGTCTACTTGAGTGTACGTACACATAGGTGCTCTGATGTCTACTTGAGTGTACGTACACATAGGTGCTCTGATGTCTACTTGAGTGTACGTACACATAGGTGCTCTGATGTCCACTTGAGTGTACGTACACGATGATTGAGAGTTATAATTCTCTGTTAATTGACAGACATATTCTTCTAAACCAATTTCTTACTTGCTTATTTCTGGCATTTCAAACCAAGTTCCTTCATTTTGGACACGGAAGAGATATAATCAGCTTCATTAATTTCAGTAGTCCATCTTGATTCTTGTGAGGAGTTCGAAATGTCCGCACTATCCATTGTTCTTCAGCCGGACATAGTAGCAGTGCAAACCAACCGAATGGTTCTCTCGTTGCCTTGATTAATGTGACATAATCCAACAACGACCTCTCGACTGCCTCAAGCCAAGTTATCGAGTTTTTAACACAAAGCGTCTTTTTTAACCAGCATAGTGTGATGTAGTTATATTTAGTACATCACCTTCTCATGTGTCATATTGTGATGTAGTTATATTTAGTACATCACCTTCTCATGTGTCATAGTGTGATGTAGTTATATTTAGTACATCACCTTCTCATGTGTCATAGTGTGATGTAGTTATATTTAATACATCACCTTCTCATGTGTCATAGTGTGATGTAGTTATATTTAGTACATCACCTTCTCATGTGTCATAGTGTGATGTAGTTATATTTAGTACATCACATTCTCATGTGTCATAGTGTGATGTAGTTATATTTAGTACATCACCTTCTCATGTGTCATAGTGTGATGTAGTTATATTTAGTACATCACCTTCTCATGTGTCATAGTGTGATGTAGTTATATTTAGTATATCACCTTCTCATGTGTCATAGTGTGATGTAGTTATATTTAGTACATCACCTTCTCATGTGTCATAGTGTGATGTAGTTATATTTAGTACATCACCTTCTCATGTGTCATAGTGTGATGTAGTTATATTTAGTACATCACCTTCTCATGTGTCATAGTGTGATGTAGTTATATTTAGTACATCACCTTCTCATGTGTCATAGTGTGATGTAGTTATATTTAGTACATCACCTTCTCATGTGTCATAGTGTGATGTAGTTATATTTAGTACATCACCTTCTCATGTGTCATAGTGTGATGTAGTTATATTTAGTACATCACCTTCTCATGTGTCATAGTGTGATGTAGTTATATTTAGTACATCACCTTCTCATGTGTCATAGTGTGATGTAGTTATATTTAGTACATCACCTTCTCATGTGTCATAGTGTGATGTAGTTATATTTAGTACACCACCTTCTCATGTGTCATAGTGTGATGTAGTTATATTTAGTACATCACCTTCTCATGTGTCATAGTGTGATGTAGTTATATTTAGTACATCACCTTCTCATGTGTCATAGTGTGATGTAGTTATATTTAGTACATCACCTTCTCATGTGTCATAGTGTGATGTAGTTATATTTAGTACATCACCTTCTCATGTGTCATAGTGTGATGTAGTTATATTTAGTACACCACCTTCTCATGTGTCATAGTGTGATGTAGTTATATTTAGTACATCACCTTCTCATGTGTCATAGTGTGATGTAGTTATATTTAGTACATCACCTTCTCATGTGTCATAGTGTGATGTAGTTATATTTAGTACATCACCTTCTCATGTGTCATAGTGTGATGTAGTTATATTTAGTACATCACCTTCTCATGTGTCATAGTGTGATGTAGTTATATTTAGTACATCACCTTCTCATGTGTCATAGTGTGATGTAGTTATATTTAGTACATCACCTTCTCATGTGTCATAGTGTGATGTAGTTATATTTAGTACATCACCTTCTCATGTGTCATAGTGTGATGTAGTTATATTTAGTACATCACCTTCTCATGCGTCATAGTTAATGGTAAAGGCTTTCAGTGAGATCTTTAACGAGTCATTGTAACGCTTCTGTTTTGTCCACCTTGAGAGCGCACGCCATTCTTCATCTCACCGTAGAGTATTTTTGGTAGAAGGTGATCTAGCATACGTACAACATGAGACTTGCCCAACAAAATGTGTGTCTGCATCAGAGTAAATACTACTTGCTTGAAATATTAACTCTTTCAATGTCAGGGCTATCTGGAATCTGATCTTGCCATTTGATGTGCATCTTTCAATGACAGTGTTATCTGGAATCTGATCTTGCCATTTGATGTGCATCTTTCAATGACAGTGTTATCTGGAATCTGATCTTGTCATTTGATGTACATCTTTCAATGACAGTGCTATCTGGAATCTGATCTTGTCATTTGATGTACATCTTTCAATGACAGTGCTATCTGGAATCTGATCTTGTCATTTGATGTACATCTTTCAATGACAGTGCTATCTGGAATCTGATCTTGTCATTTGATGTACATCTTTCAATGACAGTGCTATCTGGAATCTGATCTTGTCATTTGATGTACATCTTTCAATGACAGTGCTATCTGGAATCTGATCTTGTCATTTGATGTACATCTTTCAATGACAGTGCTATCTGGAATCTGATCTTGTCATTTGATGTACATCTTTCAATGACAGTGCTATCTGGAATCTGATCTTGTCATTTGATGCACATCTTTCAATGACAGTGCTATCTGGAATCTGATCTTGTCATTTGATGTACATCTTTCAATGACAGTGCTATCTGGAATCTGATCTTGTCATTTGATGTGCATCTTTCGATGACAGTGCTATCTGGAATCTGATCTTGTCATTTGATGTGCATCATCATTCTGAGATAAATTATGTGGAAATGGTTGCTCCCGTTGTAAATAACATTGAGCGGCCGATTTTTAAGCTGTTCCGCATCACCCTTGAAATATGGATCAGTTACGTGACTACGCACGTGTAAGTGTGTTCTTGTAACCGCCCTTAGTCTCTTCTGAAAGGCTGGCCGTAGCTGTTTGCCACGTCAGGAGTTTCACTCGACCGTCGAAACAACGTTACCTGAATATCTTAATTATATTATATTAAGATTAATATTATGTGGTGGGAGGGGGGAGCTAATAATAACAAGGGAGTCTCACAAGAATTTACACTAATAATATAGAGTGGGGGGGGGAGTCATAAAAGTGTTTAAGGGATAGTACATTACGATGTGTGGCAGCCGCCTTCCCTCGCGAATGTCAGGATTACGATGTGTGACAGCCGCCTTCCCTAGCGAATGTCAGGATTACGATGTGTGGCAGCCGCCTTCCCTCGCGAATGTCAGGATTACGATGTGTGGCAGCCGCCTTCCTTCGCGAATGTCAGGATTACGATGTGTGGCAGCCGCCTTCCCTCGCGAATGTCAGGATTACGATGTGTGGCAGCCGCCTTCCCTAGCGAATGTCAGGATTACGATATGTGGCAGCCGCCTTCCCTAGCGAATGTCAGGATCCTATTTATAAGACGGATGTTGGAAAAGACTAAATTTAGGCTGTCGGCGTATCAAGGGCGCTAATTAATATGCTACCAGAACCGAGTGAGAAAGTAATTGAAAACTGCTGTGATGTAGTTCAACTAAGAAACTGATGATAATCACGCATATCGAACAGTTTTCGGACATATCAAATGACACAATGTTTTAGAGTGATCAATCATGGAGGCAAATGTTCCAGGAACGAAAAGAATAGATGGAGACCAAGATTACGCTAGACACATATTTTTCAATATCTTCTGAATATGACACTGGAATAGGCTGAGTAGCCTGCACATAATTGAGAGGCTTACAGAGTGGCAGTTAGAACAGCGTTTTCAAAAAGACAATTCTCATAGATATATTAATCCATCAAGTGAAATGTTGACTGGTGTAGGCGATCATGTTTCTCTACAACTCTCTGTTTCTTGTGTTGTTGATATGTTCAGTTGGTGACATTCTCTCATGTCACAATGACAACTCATCTAACAACTTCTCACTTCGTCTCCCGTTGTATCTTCTCCCCTACATCTTTCCGGTAGTTACTAAATGTTCAAGTTTATTCTTCTCATCAGATAACCTAATATCCTTGACTGTCTGCTTCTAATATTTTAATTTAATTTGTCGTTTTACTTAGTATCTCCGACGATTTTTACATTAGTTTTCTTTGCTATCCAATTAATAGCAACCATTCTTCTCAGAAACCACATCTCAGTAACATACAGATCACATTTAGTTTATTTTGTTTCGTTTACATTCCATGCTTCACATCCCTAAAGAAGAATTGGTTCGATATAACATCACTCTAGCACTCGAATTCGGGCATGTATTGATTGTACTACATTACGTGGAATATTTTTTCATTTATTAAAATGCTGATTTGGCGTGTTCTATACTGATTTTTATCTCATTGTATCACCGAACATCTCAGGTTATTATGATGCATAGATAGATCAGATTAATACTGATGTCAATATTACAACAATGATATTCTAAATTAACTGTAAATACTTTCTTTCAGACACTGTGTAAAAATCACAATAGCCATCTAGTGTACATCATGAGCGCTTCTGAGAATAATTGGCTCGTTCAGCAAGTTAAAAATAGGAAACGTAAGTGATGATCAAATATGAACTTATATCTTTGAGATACAAATTTAGTTCCTCATTTACTTAATGTATTTAATTATAAGTGGCAGAGATATTGAATGATGAGTGAGAGGGTAGTGAATGATGAGTGACAGATATATTGAATGATAAGTGAGAGGGTAGTGAATGATGAGTGACAGATATATTGAATGATAAGTGAGAGGTAGTGAATGATGAGTGACAGATATATTGAATGATAAGTGAGAGGTAGTGAATGATGAGTGACAGATATATTGAATGATAAGTGAGAGGGTAGTGAATGATGAGTGACAGATATATTGAATGATAAGTGAGAGGGTAGTGAATGATGAGTGACAGATATATTGAATGATGAGTGAGAGGGTAGTGAATGATGAGTGACAGATATATTGAATGATGAGTGAGAGGGTAGTGAATGATGAGTGACAGATATATTGAATGATAAGTGAGAGGTAGTGAATGATGAGTGACAGATATATTGAATGATAAGTGAGAGGGTAGTGAATCATGAGTGACAGATATATTGAATGATAAGTGAGAGGGTAGTGAATGATGAGTGACAGATATATTGAATGATAAGTGAGAGGGTAGTGAATGATGAGTGACAGATATATTGAATGATAAGTGGCATAATAAATATGATGTAGTTGACGTTCCTCCTTCAATCGAAGATGAACATGTCATGAAAAAAAGAACAACAATAAAATGTGGTAAACAAATGGATTAAAATATTTAAAAAAGAATAATTATCTACTTTGGTTTGTGTAGATGAGTTCATAGATGCACGATGAGTCTAGTTCGTGCCAGGAAAGCTATATTACAGCGCGAGGAGTAGTACAGGGGGTCACATGTAGGAGAGTTATATTACAGTGCGAGGAGTAGTACAGGGGGTCACATGTAGGAAAGGTATATTACAGTGCGAGGAGTAGTACAGGGGGTCACAAGTAGGAGAGCCTTCTGATTTGACTTTCTGCTTCCGTCTCTTGTAAATTGCCCTCAGTGTTCTCTCTTTGTCAAATTTAGTGATGCCAGCAGTGATCTGAATGTGCCAATCTGAGCAATCAAGAGCTGTAGTCTTCCCAGTTATAGGATCGACGCTGCTGTGCTTGAGAAAGTTCTTTGAGTGATTATACATTGGCTTTTTCTGCCCACCGCTTGAACATTTACCATCGCACAGTTCCTATTAGAATAATATCTTTGGAAGGCGTTTGTCTGGCATACGGACAATGTGGCCAGTCCAACGGAGTTGGGGTCAAGTCAACAGGGCATGGGTGCTTTCATACGGGACTTTTGAAATTTTCCGTATCTGGTACTTCATCCTGCCAACGTACTCCCATGAGGTTTCTTAGGTACGTAAGGTAGAAAGTGTTAAGCTGTCGAGCGTGTCTCGCATAGACTGCCCTGGATGGCGCAACATAAAGCAGTGTTGGTAGAACCTTGCGAGGTAGACGTCCAATTTAGCTTTCAAACTGAGACCACGCCTGATCCAGAAGTTGGCTCGAAGTCTTCCGAATGCCGCACTGGCAATGCCGCGAGCAATACGCAGGGCAACATCCTCGTATATTGTCGCAGTTTGCAATAGGGTGCTGCCGAGATATACAAACTTACTGGCAGTATTGAGTTTCTGTATCTTGACTGTGATTACTGGTTCTGTGATGAGGACACATGACGCTGGTTGATACACAACTAATGTCTTCACGCTGCAGATGGTGAGACAGAACGCATACATGTAAAAAAAAAGAGGCTCATACTGTGGTGCATATCTTTTAGACTGGTAGCGTTGATCGCACACTCGTCGGCGAACACGAGGTCGCGAACAATGTCCGCCTTAGTTGTGGTCTTGACCTTCAGTCTGCCAAGATTGAATAGTTCTCCATCAGTTCGATAACGAAAAGAAATTCCTGCACTGTTATTCCGGAAGGCATCATTCAACATAGCAGAGAGCACCATGCTGAAGAGCGTCGTAGACAGGACGCAACCTTGTTTGACACCGTTAGCTACTGGAAACTGGTTGGAGTGTGTGCAGTCATCTTGCACAAAGGCTGTCATACCATCATGGAACTGGCAAACCATGTGAAATTTTTAGGTAAAATAAAATTTGCCAAGCAAAGATATAATGAAAGATAAGTGATACAGATATGGAATGAGTGACAAAAATATTCAATGATGAGTGACATTTGATATTGAAATGATGAGTGACATTTGATATTGAAATGATGAGTGACATTTGATATTGAAATGATGAGTGACATTTGATATTGAAATGATGGGTGACATTTGATATTGAAATGATGGGTGACATTTGATATTGAAATGATGAGTGACATTTGATATTGAAATTATGAGTGACATTTGATATTGAAATGATGGGTGACATTTGATATTGAAATGATGAGTGACATTTAATATTGAAATGATGAGTGACATTTGATATTGAAATGATGAGTGACATTTGATATTGAAATGATGGGTGACATTTGATATTGAAATGATGGGTGACATTTGATATTGAAATGATGAGTGACATTTGATATTGAAATGATGAGTGACATTTGATATTGAAATGATGAGTGACATTTGATATTGAAATGATGGGTGACATTTGATATTGAAATGATGAGTGACATAGATATAATTCATTATGAGTGGAATACATATTGAATGATAAGCGGTGCAGATATTGAATTATGAGTGATATATAAATTTAAGCATCAGTGACACAGATATTGAATGATGATTTGTCAAGATGTTGAATGATGGATGGCATATCTATTGAATGCTGTGTGGCAGAGATATTGAATTGTGCGTGGTCAAGTTATTGAATTATGAGTAGCACAGATATTGAATGATGAGTGACAAATATTGAATGATCAGTTACTAAGATATTGAAAGACTAGTCTCACAGATATTGAATGATGAGTCTCACAGATATTGAATGATGAGTCTCACAGATATTGAATGATGAGCCTCACAGATATTGAATGATGAGTCTCACAGATATTGAATGATGAGTCTCACAGATATTGAATGATGAGTATCACAGATATTGAATGATGAGTTTCACAGATATTGAATGATGAGTGGCATAAATATGAGTGTCCAATATATAGAATGATTAGTGGTATACACACTGACTGATGAGAGACAAAGATGGTTAATGTAGAGTGGTACAGATATTGAAAGATGTATCTTATAGAAATTGCGTGATGGGTGGCCAAAATATTGTGTAATGAGTGATCAAGATATTGAATGATGAGTGGCCAACATATTGTGTAATGAGTGATCAAGATATTGAATGAAGAATGACAGGTATTGAATAATGAATGACAGATTTTGAATGATGAGCGGCGTGGGTATTGAATTTTGAATGGATAGATATTGAATGATGAGTAGCATAGCTATTGAATGATGAGTAGCGTAGATATTGAATGATGAGTAGCATAGATATTGAATGATGAGTAGCATAGATATTGAATGATGAGTGACCAAGATATTGAATGATGAGTAGCATAGATATTGAATGATGAGTAGCATAGATATTGAATGATGAGTGACCAAGATATTGAATGATGAGTAGCATAGATATTGAATGATGAGTAGCATAGATATTGAATGATGAGTGACCAAGACATTGAATGATGAGAAGCATAGATATTCAATGATGAGTAGCATAGATATTGAATGATGAGTAGCATAGATATTGAATGATGAGTAGCATAGATATTGAATTATGAGTGACCAAGATATTGAATGATGAGTAGCATAGATATTGAATGATGATAGCATAAATATTGAATGATGAGTAGCATAGATATTGAATGATGAGTAGCATAGATATTGAATGATGAGTAGCATAGATATTGAATGATGAGTAGCATAGATATTGAATGATGATTAACCAAGATATTGAATGATGAGCAGCATAGATAGTGAATGAGGAGTGACCAAGATATTGAATGATGAGTAGCATAGATATTGAATGATGATAGCATAAATATTGAATGATGAGTAGCATAGATATTGAATGATGAGTAGCATAGATATTGAATGATGAGTAGCATAGATATTGAATGATGAGTGACCAAGATATTGAATGATGAGTAGCATAGATATTGAATGATGAGTAGCATAGATATTGAATGATGAGTAGCATATATATTGAATGATGAGTGACCAAGATATTGAATGATGAGTAGCATAGTTATTGAATGATGAGTAGCATAGATATTGAATGATGAGTAGCATAGATATTGAATGATGATTGCCCAAGATATTGAATGATGAGCAGCATAGATAGTGAATGATGAGAAGCATATATATTGAATGATGAGTGACCAAGATATTGAATGATGAGTAGCATAGATATTGAATGATGAGTGACCAAGAGATTGAATGATGAGTAGCATAGATATTGAATGATGATATCATAAATATTGAATGATGAGTAGCATAGATATTGAATGATGAGTAGCATAGATATTGAATGATGAGTAGCATACATATTGAATGATGAGTAGCATAGATATTGAATGATGAGTAGCATATATATTGAATGATGAGTGACCAAGATATTGAATGATGAGTAGCATAGATATTGAATGATGAGTAGCATAGATATTGAATGATGAGTAGCATAGATATTGAATGATGATTGCCCAAGATATTGAATGATGAGCAGCATAGATAGTGAATGATGAGTAGCATATATATTGAATGATGAGTAGCATAGATATTGAATGATGAGTAGCATAGATATTGAATGATGAGTGACCAATATATTGAATGATGAGTGACCAAGATATTGAATGATGAGTGACCAAGATATTGAATGATGAGTAGCATAAATATTGAATGATGAGTAGCATAGATATTTAATGATGAGTAGCTTAGATATTGAATGATGAGTAGCATATATATTGAATGATGAGTGACCAAGATATTGAATGATGAGTGACCAAGATATTGAATGATGAGTAACATAGATATTCAATGATGAGTAGCAAAGATATTGAATGATGAGTAGCATATATATTGAATGATGAGTGACCAAGATATAGCATAGATATTGAATGATGAGTAGCATAGCTATTGAATGATGAGTAGCATATATATTGAATGATGACTGACCAAGATATTGAATGATGAGTAGCATAGATATTGAATGATGAGTAGCATAGATATTGAATGATGAGTGACCAAGATATTGAATGATGAGTAGCATAGATATTGAATGATGAGTAGCATAGATATTGAATGATGAGTGACCAATATATTGAATGATGAGTGACCAAGATATTGAATGATGAGTGACCAAGATATTGAATGATGAAATAGCATAAATATTGAATGATGAGTAGCATAGATATTTAATGATGAGTAGCTTAGATATTGAATGATGAGTAGCATATATATTGAATGATGAGTGACCAAGATATTGAATGATGAGTGACCAAGATATTGAATGATGAGTAGCATAGATATTCAATGATGAGTAGCAAAGATATTGAATGATGAGTAGCATATATATTGAATGATGAGTGACCAAGATATTGAATGATGAGTAGCATAGATATTGAATGATTAGTGACCAAGATATTGAATGAAGAGTAGCATAGATATTGAATGATGAGTAGCATAGATATTGAATGATGAGTAGCATAGATATTGAATGATGAGTGACCAAGATATTGAATGATGAGTAGCATAGATATTGAATGATGAGTGACCAAGATATTGAATGATGAGTAGCATAGATATTGAATGATGAGTAGCATTGATATTGAATGATGAGTAGAATAGATATTGAATGATGAGTAGCATAGATATTGAATGATGAGTGACCAAGATATTGAATGATCGGTGGCTTGGATATTGAATGATGAGTGACCAAGATAATGAATGATGAGTAGCATAGATATTCAATGATGAGTAGCATAGATATTGAATGATGAGTAGCTTAGATATTGAATGATGAGTAGCATAGATATTGAATGATGAGTGACCAAGATATCGAATGATGAGTAGCATAGATATTGAATGATGATAGCATAAATATTGAATGATGAGTAGCATAGATATTGAATGATGAGTAGCATAGATATTGAATGATGAGTAGCATAGATAGTGAATGATGAGTGACCATGATATTGAATGATGAGTAGCATAGATATTGAATGATGAGTAGCATAGATATTGAATGATGAGTGACCAAGATATTGAATGATGAGTAGCATAGATATTGAATGATGAGTAGCATAGATATTGAATGATGAGTAGCATAGATATTGAATGATGAGTAGCATAGATATTGAATGATGAGTGACCAAGATATTGAATGATCGGCGGCTTAGATATTGAATGATGAGTGACCAAGATATTGAATGATAAGTAGCATAGATATTCAATGATGAGTAGCATAGATATTGAATGATGAGTAGCTTAGATATTTAATGATGAGTAGCATATATATTGAATGATGATAGCATAAATATTGAATGATGAGTAGCATAGATATTGAATGATGATAGCATAAATATTGAATGATGAGTAGCTTAGATATTGAATGATGAGTAACATAGATATTGAATGATGATAGCATAAATATTGAATGATGAGTAGCATAGATATTGAATGATGAGTAGCATAGATATTGAATGATGAGTAGCATAGATATTGAATGATGAGTAGCATATATATTGAATGATGATCGACCAAGATATTGAATGATGAGCAGCATAGATAGTGAATGATGAGTGACCAAGATATTGAATGATGAGTAGCATAGATATTGAATGATGATAGCATAAATATTGAATGATGAGTAGCATAGATATTGAATGATGAGTAGCATAGATATTGAATGATGAGTAGCATAGATATTGAATGATGAGTAGCATAGATATTGAATGATGAGTAGCATAGATATTGAATGATGAGTAGCATATATATTGAATGATTAGTGACCAAGATATTGAATGATGAGTAGCATAGATATTGAATGATAAGTAGCATAGATATTGAATGATGAGTAGCATAGATATTGAATGATGATTGCCCAAGATATTGAATGATGAGCAGCATAGATATTGAATGATGAGTAGCATATATATTGAATGATGAGTGACCAATATATTGAATGATGAGTATCATAGATATTGAATGATGAGTAGCATATATATTGAATGATGAGTGACCAAGATATTGAATGATGAGTAGCATAGATATTGAATGATGATAGCATAAATATTGAATGATGAGTAGCATAGATATTGAATGATGAGTGACCAAGATATTGAATGATCGGTGGCTTAGATATTGAATGATGAGTGACTAAGATATTGAATGATGAGTAGCATAGATATTCAATGATGATTGACCAAGATATTGAATGATGAGCAGCATAGATAGTGAATGATGAGTGACCAAGATATTGAATGATGAGTAGCATAGATATTGAATGATGAGTAGCATAGATATTGAATGATGAGTAGCATAGATATTGAATGATGAGTGACCAAGATAGTGAATGATGAGTAGCATAGATATTGAATGATGAGTAGCATAGATATTGAATGGTGAGTGACCAAGATATTGAATGATGAGTAGCATAGATATTCAATGATGAGTAGCATATATATTGAATGATGAGTGACCAAGATATTGAATGATGAGTAGCATAGATATTGAATGATGAGTAGCATAGATATTGAATGATGAGTAGCATAGATATTGAATGATGATTGACCAAGATATTGAATGATGAGCAGCATAGATAGTGAATGATGAGTAGCATATATATTGAATGATGAGTGACCAAGATATTGAATGATGAGTAGCATAGATATTGAATGATGATTGACCAAGATATTGAATGATGAGCAGCATAGATAGTGAATGATGAGTGACCATGATATTGAATGATGAGTAGCATAGATATTGAATGATGATAGCATAAATATTGAATGATGAGTAGCATAGATATTGAATAATGAGTAGCATAGATATTGAATGATGATTAGCATAGATATTGAATGATGAGTGACCAAGATATTGAATGATGAGTAGCATAGATATTGAATGATGAGTAGCATAGATATTGAATGATGAGTGACCAAGATATTGAATGATGAGTATCATAGATATTGAATGATGAGTAGCATAGATATTGAATGATGAGTGACCAAGATATTTAATGATGCGTAGCATAGATATTGAATGATGAGTAGCATAGATATTGAATGATGAGTAGCATGGATATTGAATGATGAGTGACCAATATATTGAATGATGAGTAGCATAGATATTGAATGATTAGTAGCATATATATTGAATGATGAGTGACCAAGATATTGAATGATGAGTAGCATAGATATTGAATGATGATATCATAAATATTTAATAATGAGTAGCATAGATATTGAATGATGAGTAGCATAGATATTGAATGATGAGTCACCAAGATATTGAATGATGAGTAGCATAGATATTGAATGATGAGTAGCATAGATATTGAATGATGAGTACCATAGATATTGAATGATGAGTGACCAATATATTGAATGATGAGTGACCAAGATATTGAATGATGAGTGACCAAGATATTGAATGATGAGTAGCATAAATATTGAATGATGAGTAGCATAGATATTTAATGATGAGTAGCTTAGATATTAAATGATGAGTAGCATATATATTGAATGATGAGTGACCAAGATATTGAATGATGAGTGACCAAGATATTGAATGATGAGTAGCATAGATATTGAATGATGAGTGACCAAGATATTGAAAGAAGAGTAGCATAGATATTGAATGATGAGTAGCATAGATATTGAATGATGAGTAGCATAGATATTGAATGATGAGTGACCAAGATATTGAATGATGAGTAGCATAGATATTGAATGATGAGTGACCAAGATATTGAATGATGAGTAGCATAGATATTGAATGATGAGTAGCATAGATATTGAATGATGAGTAGCATAGATATTGAATGATGAGTAGCATAGATATTGAATGATGAGTGACCAAGATATTGAATGATGAGTAGCATAGATATTGAATGATGAGTGACCAAGATATTGAATGATGCGTAGCATAGATATTGAATGATGAGTAGCATAGATATTGAATGATGAGTAGCATAGATATTGAATGATGAGTAGCATAGATATTGAATGATGAGTGACAAAGACATTGAATGATCGGTGGCTTGGATATTGAATGATGAGTAGCATAGATATTGAATGATGAGTGACCAAGATATTGAATGATGAGTAGCATAGATATTGAATGATGAGTGTCCAAGATATTGAATGATTGGTGGCTTAGATATTGAATGATGAGTAGCATAGATATTGATTGATGAGTAGCATATATATTGAATGATGAGTAGCATAGTTATTGAATGATGAGTGACCAAGATATTGAATGATCGGTGGCTTAGATATTGAATGATGAGTGACCAAGATATTGAATGATGAGTGGCATAGATATTGAATGATGAGTAGCATAGATATTGAATGATGAGTAGCTTAGATATTGAATGAGGAGTAGCATAGATATGGAATGATGAGTGACCAAGATATTGAATGATGAGTAGCATAGATATTGAATGATGATAGCATAAATATTGAATGATGAGTAGCATAGATATTGAATGATGAGTAGCATAGATATTGAATGATGAGTAGCATAGATATTTAATGATGAGTAGCATAGATATTGAATGATGATTGACCAAGATATTGAATGATGAGCAGCATAGATAGTGAATGATGAGTGACCAAGATATTGAATGATGAGTAGCATATATATTGAATGATGAGTGACCAAGATATTGAATGATGAGTGACCAAGATATTGAATGATGAGTAGCATAGATATTCAATGATGAGTAGCAAAGATATTGAATGATGAGTAGCATATATATTGAATGATGAGTGACCAAGATATTGAATGATGAGTAGCATAGATATTGAATAATGAGTATCATAGATATTGAATGATGAGTGACCAAGATATTGAATGATGAGTAGCATAGATATTGAATGATGAGTGACCAAGATATTGAATGATGAGTAGCATAGATATTGAATGATGAGTAGCATAGATATTGAATGATGAGTAGCATAGATATTGAATGATGAGTAGCATAGATATTGAATGATGAGTGACCAAGATATTGAATGATGAGTAGCATAGATATTGAATGATGAGTGACCAAGATATTGAATGATGCGTAGCATAGATATTGAATGATGAGTAGCATAGATATTGAATGATGAGTAGCATAGATGTTGAATGATGAGTAGCATAGATATTGAATGATGAGTAACCAAGATATTGAATGATCTGTGGCTTGGATATTGAATGATGAGTAGCATAGATATTGAATGATGAGTGACCAAGATATTGAATGATTGGTGGCTTAGATATTGAATGATGAGTGACCACGATATTGGATGATCGGTGGCTTAGATATTAAATGATGAGTGACCACGATATTGGATGATCGGTGGCTTTGATATTGAATGATGAGTAGCATAGATATTGAATGATGAGTAGCATATATATTGAATGATGAGTAGCATAGTTATTGAATGATGAGTGATTAAGATATTGAATGATCGGTGGCTTAGATATTGAATGATGAGTGACCAAGATATTGAATGATGAGTAGCATAGATATTCAATGATGAGTAGCATAGATATTGAATGATGAGTAGCTTAGAAATTGAATGAGGAGTAGCATAGATATTGAATGATGAGTGACCAAGACATTGAATGATGAGTAGCGTAGATATTGAATGATGATAGCATAAATATTGAATGATGAGTAGCATAGATATTGAATGATGAGTAGCATAGATATTGAATGATGAGTAGCATAGATATTTAATGATGAGTAGCATAGATATTGAATGATGATTGACCAAGATATTGAATGATGAGCAGCATAGATAGTGAATGATGAGTGACCAAGATATTGAATGATGAGTAGCATAGATATTGAATGATGATAGCATAAATATTGAATGATGAGTAGCATAGATATTGAATGATGAGTAGCATAGATATTGAATGATGAGTAGCATAGATATTGAATGATTAGTAGCATAGATATTGAATGATGAGTAGCATAGATATTGAATGATGAGTAGCATATATATTGAATGATGAGTGACCAAGATATTGAATGATGAGTAGCATAGATATTGAATGATGAGTAGCATAGATATTGAATGATGAGTAGCATAGATACTGAATGATGATTGCCCTAGATATTGAATGATGAGCAGCATAGATATTGAATGATGAGTAGCATATATATTGAATGATGAGTGACCAAGATATTGAATGATGAGTAGCATAGATATTGAATGATGAGTAGCATATATATTGAATGATGAGTGACCAAGATATTGAATGATCGGTGGCTTAGATATTGAATGATGAGTGACCAAGATATTGAATGATGAGTAGCATAGATATTGAATGATGAGCAGCATAGATATTGAATGATGAGTAGCTTAGATATTGAATGAGGAGTAGCATAGATATTGAATGATGAGTGACCAAGATATTGAATGATGAGTAGCATAGATATTGAATGATGAGTAGCATAGATATTGAATGATGAGTAGCATAGATATTGAATGATGAGTGACCAAGATCTTGAATGATCGGTGGCTTAGATATTGAATGATGAGTGACCAAGATATTGAATGATGAGTAGCATAGATATTCAATGATGAGTAGCATAGATATTGAATGATGAGTAGCTTAGATATTGAATGAGGAGTAGCATAGATATTGAATGATGAGTGACCAAGATATTGAATGGTGAGTAGCATAGATATTGAATGATGATAGCATAAATATTGAATGATGAGTAGCATAGATATTGAATGATGAGTAGCATAGATATTGAATGATGAGTAGCATAGATATTTAATGATGAGTAGCATAGATATTGAATGATGATTGACCAAGATATTGAATGATGAGCAGCATAGATAGTGAATGATGAGTGACCAAGATATTGAATGATGAGTAGCATAGATATTGAATGATGATAGCATAAATATTGAATGATGAGTAGCATAGATATTGAATGATGAGTAGCAAAGATATTGAATGATGAGTAGCATAGATATTAAATGATGAGTAGCATAGATATTGAATGATGAGTAGCATATATATTGAATGATGAGTGACCAAGATATTGAATGATGAGTAGCATAGATATTGAATGATGAGTAGCATAGATATTGAATGATGATTGCCCAAGATATTGAATTATGAGCAGCATAGATATTGAATGATGAGTAGCATATATATTGAATGATGAGTGACCAAGATATTGAATGATGAGTAGCATAAATATTGAATGATGAGTAGCATATATATTGAATGATGAGTGACCAAGATATTGAATGATCGGTGGCTTAGATATTGAATGATGAGTGACCAAGATATTGAATGATGAGTAGCATAGATATTGAATGATGAGCAGCATAGATATTGAATGATGAGTAGCTTAGATATTGAATGAGGAGTAGCATAGATATTGAATGATGAGTGACCAAGATATTGAATGATGAGTAGCATAGATATTGAATGATGAGTAGCATAGATATTGAATGATGAGTAGCATAGATATTGAATGATGAGTGACCAAGATATTGAATGATCGGTGGCTTAGATATTGAATGATGAGTGACCAAGATATTGAATGATGAGTAGCATAGATATTCAATGACGAGTAGCATAGATATTGAATGATGAGTAGCTTAGATATTGAATGAGGAGTAGCATAGATATTGAATGATGAGTGACCAAGATATTGAATGGTGAGTAGCATAGATATTGAATGATGAGCAGCATAGATAGTGAATGATGAGTGACCAAGATATTGAATGATGAGTATCATAGATGTTGAATGATGATAGCATAAATATTGAATGATGAGTAGCATAGATATTGAATGATGAGTAGCATAGATATTGAAGGATGAGTAGCATAGATATTGAATGATGAGTAGCATAAATATTGAATGATGAGTAGCATAGATATTGAATGATGAGTAGCATATATATTGAATGATGAGTGACCAAGATATTGAATGATGAGTAGCATAGATATTGAATGATGAGTAGCATAGATATTGAATGATGAGTAGCATAGATATTGAATGATGATTGCCCAAGATATTGAATGATGAGCAGCATAGATATTGAATGATGAGTAGCATATATATTGAATGATGAGTAGCATAGATATTGAATGATGATTGCCCAAGATATAAAATGATGAGCAGCATAGATATTGAATGATGAGTAGCATATATATTGAATGATGAGTGACCAAGATATTGAATGATGAGTAGCATTGATATTGAATGATGAGTAGCATATATATTGAATGATGAGTGACCACGATATTGAATGATTGGTAGCTTAGATATTGAATGATGAGTGACCAAGATATTGAATGATGAGTAGCATAGATAGTCAATGATGAGTAGCATAGATATTGAATGATGAGTAGCTTAGATATTGAATGAGGAGTAGCATAGATATTGAATGATGAGTGTCCAAGATATTGAATGATTGGTGGCTTAGATATTGAATGATGAGTGACCACGATATTGGATGATCGGTGGCTTAGATATTGAATGATGAGTGACCACGATATTGGATGATCGGTGGCTTTGATATTGAATGATGAGTAGCATAGATATTGAATGATGAGTGACCAAGATATTGAATGATCGGTGGCTTAGATATTGATTGATGAGTGACCAAGATATTGAATGATGAGTAGCATAGATATTCAATGATGAGTAGCATAGATATTGAATGATGAGTAGCTTAGATATTGAATGAGGAGTAGCATAGATATTGAATGATGAGTAGCGTAGATATTGAATGATGATAGCATAAATATTGAATGATGAGTAGCATAGATATTGAATGATGAGTAGCATAGATATTGAATGATGAGTAGCATAGATATTTAATGATGAGTAGCATAGATATTGAATGATTATTGACCAAGATATTGAATGATGAGCAGCATAGATAGTGAATGATGAGTGACCAAGATATTGAATGATGAGTAGCATAGATATTGAATGATGATAGCATAAATATTGAATGATGAGTAGCATAGATATTGAATGATGAGTAGCATAGATATTGAATGATGAGTAGCATAGATATTAAATGATGAGTAGCATAGATATTGAATGATGAGTAGCATATATATTGAATGATGAGTGACCAAGATATTGAATGATGAGTAGCATAGATATTGAATGATGAGTAGCATAGATATTGAATGATGATTGCCCAAGATATTGAATTATGAGCAGCATAGATATTGAATGATGAGTAGCATATTTATTGAATGATGAGTGACCAAGATATTGAATGATGAGTAGCATAAATATTGAATGATGAGTAGCATATATATTGAATGATGAGTGACCAAGATATTGAATGATCGGTGGCTTAGATATTGAATGATGAGTGACCAAGATATTGAATGATGAGTAGCATAGATATTGAATGATGAGCAGCATAGATATTGAATGATGAGTAGCTTAGATATTGAATGATGAGTGACCAAGATATTGAATGATCGGTGGCTTAGATATTGAATGATGAGTGACCAAGATATTGAATGATGAGTAGCATAGATATTCAATGACGAGTAGCATAGATATTGAATGATGAGTAGCTTAGATATTGAATGAGGAGTAGCATAGATATTGAATGATGAGTGACCAAGATATTGAATGGTGAGTAGCATAGATATTGAATGATGAGCAGCATAGATAGTGAATGATGAGTGACCAAGATATTGAATGATGAGTATCATAGATGTTGAATGATGATAGCATAAATATTGAATGATGAGTAGCATAGATATTGAATGATGAGTAGCATAGATATTGAATGATGAGTAGCATAGATATTGAATGATGAGTAGCATAAATATTGAATGATGAGTAGCATAGATATTGAATGATGAGTAGCATATATATTGAATGATGAGTGACCAAGATATTGAATGATGAGTAGCATAGATATTGAATGATGAGTAGCATAGATATTGAATGATGAGTAGCATAGATATTGAATGATGATTGCCCAAGATATTGAATGATGAGCAGCATAGATATTG
Source organism: Meghimatium bilineatum (assembly GCA_034231615.1). Lineage (NCBI taxonomy): Eukaryota > Metazoa > Mollusca > Gastropoda > Stylommatophora > Philomycidae > Meghimatium > Meghimatium bilineatum. The sequence continues at coordinate 8,379,744 of CM067305.1, forward strand.
AATGATGAGTAGCATATATATTGAATGATGAGTAGCATAGATATTGAATGATGATTGCCCAAGATATAAAATGATGAGCAGCATAGATATTGAATGATGAGTAGCATATATATTGAATGATGAGTGACCAAGATATTGAATGAAGATAAGCATTGATATTGAATGATGAGTAGCATATATATTGAATGATGAGTGACCACGATATTGAATGATTGGTAGCTTAGATATTGAATGATGAGTGACCAAGATATTGAATGATGAGTAGCATAGATAGTCAATGATGAGTAGCATAGATATTGAATGATGAGTAGCTTAGATATTGAATGAGGAGTAGCATAGATATTGAATGATGAGTGTCCAAGATATTGAATGATTGGTGGCTTAGATATTGAATGATGAGTGACCACGATATTGGATGATCGGTGGCTTAGATATTGAATGATGAGTGACCACGATATTGGATGATCGGTGGCTTTGATATTGAATGATGAGTAGCATAGATATTGAATGATGAGTGACCAAGATATTGAATGATCGGTGGCTTAGATATTGAATGATGAGTGACCAAGATATTGAATGATGAGTAGCATAGATATTCAATGATGAGTAGCATAGATATTGAATGATGAGTAGCTTAGATATTGAATGAGGAGTAGCATAGATATTGAATGATGAGTAGCGTAGATATTGAATGATGATAGCATAAATATTGAATGATGAGTAGCATAGATATTGAATGATGAGTAGCATAGATATTGAATGATGAGTAGCATAGATATTTAATGATGAGTAGCATAGATATTGAATGATGATTGACCAAGATATTGAATGATGAGCAGCATAGATAGTGAATGATGAGTGACCAAGATATTGAATGATGAGTAGCATAGATATTGAATGATGATAGCATAAATATTGAATGATGAGTAGCATAGATATTGAATGATGAGTAGCATAGATATTGAATGATGAGTAGCATAGATATTGAATGATGAGTAGCATAGATATTGAATGATGAGTAGCATATATATTGAATGATGAGTGACCAAGATATTGAATGATGAGTAGCATAGATATTGAATGATGAGTAGCATAGATATTGAATGATGAGTAGCATAGATACTGAATGATGATTGCCCTAGATATTGAATGATGAGCAGCATAGATATTGAATGATGAGTAGCATATATATTGAATGATGAGTGACCAAGATATTGAATGATGAGTAGCATAGATATTGAATGATGAGTAGCATATATATTGAATGATGAGTGACCAAGATATTGAATGATCGGTGGCTTAGATATTGAATGATGAGTGACCAAGATATTGAATGATGAGTAGCATAGATATTGAATGATGAGCAGCATAGATATTGAATGATGAGTAGCTTAGATATTGAATGAGGAGTAGCATAGATATTGAATGATGAGTGACCAAGATATTGAATGATGAGTAGCATAGATATTGAATGATGAGTAGCATAGATATTGAATGATGAGTAGCATAGATATTGAATGATGAGTGACCAAGATCTTGAATGATCGGTGGCTTAGATATTGAATGATGAGTGACCAAGATATTGAATGATGAGTAGCATAGATATTCAATGATGAGTAGCATAGATATTGAATGATGAGTAGCTTAGATATTGAATGAGGAGTAGCATAGATATTGAATAATGAGTGACCAAGATATTGAATGGTGAGTAGCATAGATATTGAATGATGATAGCATAAATATTGAATGATGAGTAGCATAGATATTGAATGATGAGTAGCATAGATATTGAATGATGAGTAGCATAGATATTTAATGATGAGTAGCATAGATATTGAATGATGATTGACCAAGATATTGAATGATGAGCAGCATAGATAGTGAATGATGAGTGACCAAGATATTGAATGATGAGTAGCATAGATATTGAATGATGATAGCATAAATATTGAATGATGAGTAGCATAGATATTGAATGATGAGTAGCATAGATATTGAATGATGAGTAGCATAGATATTGAATGATGAGTAGCATAGATATTGAATGATGAGTAGCATAGATATTGAATGATGAGTAGCATATATACTGAATGATGAGTGACCAAGATATTGAATGATGAGTAGCATAGATATTGAATGATGAGTAGCATATATATTGAATGATGAGTAGCATAGTTATTGAATGATGAGTGACCAAGATATTGAATGATCGGTGGCTTAGATATTGAATGATGAGTGACCAAGATATTGAATGATGAGTAGCATAGATATTCAATGATGAGTGACCAAGATATTGAATGATGAGTAGCATAGATATTGAATGATGATAGCATAAATATTGAATGATGAGTAGCATAGATATTGAATGATGAGTAGCATAGATATTGAATGATGAGTAGCATAGATATTTAATGATGAGTAGCATAGATATTGAATGATGATTGACCAAGATATTGAATGATGAGTAGCATAGATAGTGAATGATGAGTGACCAAGATATTGAATGATGAGTAGCATAGATATTGAATGATGAGTAGCATATATATTGAATGATGAGTAGCATAGATTTTGAATGATGATAGCATAAATATTGAATGATGAGTAGCATAGATATTGAATGATGAGTAGCATAGATATTGAATGATGAGTAGAATAGATATTGAATGATGAGTAGCATAGATATTGAATGATGAGTAGCATAGATATTGAATGATGAGTAGCATATATATTGAATGATGAGTGACCAAGATATTGAATGATGAGTAGCATAGATATTGAATGATGAGTAGCATAGATATTGAATGATGAGTAGCATAGATATTGAATGATGATTGCCCAAGATATTGAATGATGAGCAGCATAGATATTGAATGATGAGTAGCATATATATTGAATGATGAGTAGCATAGATATTGAATGATGATTGCCCAAGATATTGAATGATGAGCAGCATAGATATTGAATGATGAGTAGCATATATATTGAATGATGAGTGACCAAGATATTTAATGATGAGTAGCATAGATATTGAATGATGAGTAGCATATATATTGAATGATGAGTGACCAAGATATTGAATGATCGGTGGCTTAGATATTGAATGATGAGTGACCAAGATATTGAATGATGAGTAGCATAGATATTCAATGATGAGTAGCATAGATATTGAATGATGAGTAGCTTAGATATTGAATGAGGAGTAGCATAGATATTGAATGATGAGTGACCAAGATATTGAATGATGAGTAGCATAGATATTGAATGATGAGTAGCATAGATATTGATTGATGAGTAGCATAGATATTGAATGATGAGTGACCAAGATATTGAATGATCGGTGGCTTAGATATTGAATGATGAGTGACCAAGATATTGAATGATGAGTAGCATAGATATTGAATGATGAGTAGCATAGATATTGAATGATGAGTAGCTTAGATATTGAATGAGGAGTAGCATAGATATTGAATGATGAGTGACCAAGATATTGAATGATGAGTAGCATAGATATTGAATGATGATAGCATAAATATTGAATGATGAGTAGCATAGATATTGAATGATGAGTAGCATAGATATTGAATGATGAGTAGCATAGATATTTAATGATGAGTAGCATAGATATTGAATGATGATTGACCAAGATATTGAATGATGAGTAGCATAGATATTGAATGATGAGTAGCATAGATATTGAATGATGAGTAGCATAGATATTGAATGATGAGTGACCAAGATATTGAATGATCGGTGGCTTAGATATTGAATGATGAGTGACCAAGATATTGAATGATGAGTAGCATAGATATTCAATGATGAGTAGCATAGATATTGAATGATGAGTAGCTTAGATATTGAATGAGGAGTAGCATAGATATTGAATGATGAGTGACCAAGATATTGAATGATGAGTAGCATAGATATTGAATGATGATAGCATAAATATTGAACGATGAGTAGCATAGATATTGAATGATGAGTAGCATAGATATTGAATGATGAGTAGCATAGATATTGAATGATGAGTAGCATAGATATTGAATGATGAGTAGCATAGATATTGAATGATGAGTAGCATATATATTGAATGATGAGTGACCAAGATATTGAATGATGAGTAGCATAGATATTGAATGATGAGTAGCATAGATATTGAATGATGAGTAGCTTAGATATTGAATGAGGAGTAGCATAGATATTGAATGATGAGTGACCAAGATATTGAATGGTGAGTAGCATAGATATTGAATGATGATAGCATAAATATTGAATGATGAGTAGCATAGATATTGAATGATGAGTAGCATAGATATTGAATGATGAGTAGCATAGATATTTAATGATGAGTAGCATAGATATTGAATGATGATTGACCAAGATATTGAATGATGAGCAGCATAGATAGTGAATGATGAGTGACCAAGATATTGAATGATGAGTAGCATAGATATTGAATGATGATAGCATAAATATTGAATGATGAGTAGCATAGATATTGAATGATGAGTAGCATAGATATTGAATGATGAGTAGCATAGATATTGAATGATGAGTAGCATAGATATTGAATGATGAGTAGCATAGATATTGAATGATGAGTAGCATATATATTGAATGATGAGTGACCAAGATATTGAATGATGAGTAGCATATATATTGAATGATGAGTAGCATAGTTATTGAATGATGAGTGACCAAGATATTGAATGATCGGTGGCTTAGATATTGAATGATGAGTGACCAAGATATTGAATGATGAGTAGCATAGATATTGAATGATGAGTAGCATATATATTGAATGATGAGTGACCACGATATTGAATGATCGGTGGCTTAGATATTGAATGATGAGTGACCAAGATATTGAATGATGAGTAGCATAGATATTCAATGATGAGTAGCATAGATATTGAATGATGAGTAGCTTAGATATTGAATGAGGAGTAGCATAGATATTGAATGATGAGTGTCCAAGATATTGAATGATTGGTGGCGTAGATATTGAATGATGAGTGAACACGATATTGGATGATCGGTGGCTTAGATATTGAATAATGAGTGACCACGATATTGGATGATCGGTGGCTTTGATATTGAATGATGAGTAGCATAGATATTGAATGATGAGTAGCATATATATTGAATGATGAGTAGCATAGATATTGAATGATGAGTGACCAAGATATTGAATGATCGGTGGCTTAGATATTGAATGATGAGTGACCAAGATATTGAATGATGAGTAGCATAGATATTCAATGATGAGTAGCATAGATATTGAATGATGAGTAGCTTAGATATTGAATGAGGAGTAGCATAGATATTGAATGATGAGTAGCGTAGATATTGAATGATGATAGCATAAATATTGAATGATGAGTAGCATAGATATTGAATGATGAGTAGCATAGATATTGAATGATGAGTAGCATAGATATTTAATGATGAGTAGCATAGATATTGAATGATGATTGACCAAGATATTGAATGATGAGCACCATAGATAGTGAATGATGAGTGACCAAGATATTGAATGATGAGTAGCATAGATATTGAATGATGATAGCATAAATATTGAATGATGAGTAGCATAGATATTGAATGATGAGTAGCATAGATATTGAATGATGAGTAGCATAGATATTGAATGATGAGTAGCATAGATATTGAATGATGAGTAGCATAGATATTGAATGATGAGTAGCATATATATTGAATGATGAGTGACCAAGATATTGAATGATGAGTAGCATAGATATTGAATGATGAGTAGCATAGATATTGAATGATGAGTAGCATAGATACTGAATGATGATTGCCCTAGATATAATGATGAGCAGCATAGATATTGAATGATGAGTAGCATATATATTGAATGATGAGTGACCAAGATATTGAATGATGAGTAGCATAGATATTGAATGATGAGTAGCATATATATTGAATGATGAGTGACCAAGATATTGAATGATCGGTGGCTTAGATATTGAATGATGAGTGACCAAGATATTGAATGATGAGTAGCATAGATATTGAATGATGAGCAGCATAGATATTGAATGATGAGTAGCTTAGATATTGAATGAGGAGTAGCATAGATATTGAATGATGAGTGACCAAGATATTGAATGATGAGTAGCATAGATATTGAATGATGAGTAGCATAGATATTGAATGATGAGTAGCATAGATATTGAATGATGAGTGACCAAGATCTTGAATGATCGGTGGCTTAGATATTGAATGATGAGTGACCAAGATATTGAATGATGAGTAGCATAAATATTGAATGATGAGTAGCATAGATATTGAATGATGAGTAGCATAGATATTGAATGATGAGTAGCATAGATATTTAATGATGAGTAGCATAGATATTGAATGATGATTGACCAAGATATTGAATGATGAGCAGCATAGATAGTGAATGATGAGTGACCAAGATATTGAATGATGAGTACCATAGATATTGAATGATGATAGCATAAATATTGAATGATGAGTAGCATAGATATTGAATGATGAGTAGCATAGATATTGAATGATGAGTAGCATAGATATTGAATGATGAGTAGCATAGATATTGAATGATGAGTAGCATAGATATTGAATGATGAGTGACCAAGATATTGAATGATGAGTAGCATAGATATTGAATGATGAGTAGCATATATATTGAATGATGAGTAGCATAGTTATTGAATGATGAGTGACCAAGATATTGAATGATCGGTGGCTTAGATATTGAATGATGAGTAGCATAGATATTCAATGATGAGTAGCATAGATATTGAATGATGAGTAGCTTAGATATTGAATGAGGAGTAGCATAGATATTGAATGATGAGTGACCAAGATATTGAATGATGAGTAGCATAGATATTGAATGATGATAGCATAAATATTGAATGATGAGTAGCATAGATATTGAATGATGAGTAGCATAGATATTGAATGATGAGTAGCATAGATATTTAATGATGAGTAGCATAGATATTGAATGATGATTGACCAAGATATTGAATGATGAGCAGCATAGATAGTGAATGATGAGTGACCAAGATATTGAATGATGAGTAGCATAGATATTGAATGATGAGTAGCATATATATTGAATGATGAGTAGCATAGATGTTGAATGATGATAGCATAAATATTGAATGATGAGTAGCATAGATATTGAATGATGAGTAGCATAGATATTGAATGATGAGTAGCATAGATATTGAATGATGAGTAGCATAGATATTCAATGATGAGTAGCATAGATATTGAATGATGAGTAGCTTAGATATTGAATGAGGAGTAGCATAGATATTGAATGATGAGTGACCAAGATATTGAATGATGAGTAGCATAGATATTGAATGATGATAGCATAAATATTGAATGATGAGTAGCATAGATATTGAATGATGAGTAGCATAGATATTGAATGATGAGTAGCATAGATATTTAATGATGAGTAGCATAGATATTGAATGATGATTGACCAAGATATTGAATGATGAGCAGCATAGATAGTGAATGATGAGTGACCAAGATATTGAATGATGAGTAGCATAGATATTGAATGATGAGTAGCATATATATTGAATGATGAGTAGCATAGATGTTGAATGATGATAGCATAAATATTGAATGATGAGTAGCATAGATATTGAATGATGAGTAGCATAGATATTGAATGATGAGTAGCATAGATATTGAATGATGAGTAGCATAGATATTGAATAATGAGTAGCATAGATATTGAATGATGAGTAGCATAGATATTGAATGATGAGTAGCATATATATTGAATGATGAGTGACCAAGATATTGAATGATGAGTAGCATAGATATTGAATGATGAGTAGCATATATATTGAATGATGAGTAGCATAGTTATTGAATGATGAGTGACCAAGATATTGAATGATCGGTGGCTTAGATATTGAATGATGAGTGACCAAGATATTGAATGATGAGTAGCATAGATATTGAATGATGAGTAGCATATATATTGAATGATGAGTGACCACGATATTGAATGATCGGTGGCTTAGATATTGAATGATGAGTGACCAAGATATTGAATGATGAGTAGCATAGATATTCAATGATGAGTAGCATAGATATTGAATGATGAGTAGCTTAGATATTGAATGAGGAGTAGCATAGATATTGAATGATGAGTGTCCAAGATATTGAATGATTGGTGGCTTAGATATTGAATGATGAGTGACCACGATATTGGATGATCGGTGGCTTAGATATTGAATGATGAGTGACCACGATATTGGATGATCGGTGGCTTTGATATTGAATGATGAGTAGCATAGATATTGAATGATGAGTAGCATATATATTGAATGATGAGTAGCATAGTTATTGAATGATGAGTGACCAAGATATTGAATGATCGGTGGCTTAGATATTGAATGATGAGTGACCAAGATATTGAATGATGAGTAGCATAGATATTCAATGATGAGTAGCATAGATATTGAATGATGAGTAGCTTAGATATTGAATGAGGAGTAGCATAGATATTGAATGATGAGTAGCGTAGATATTGAATGATGATAGCATAAATATTGAATGATGAGTAGCATAGATATTGAATGATGAGTAGCATAGATATTGAATGATGAGTAGCATAGATATTTAATGATGAGTAGCATAGATATTGAATGATGATTGACCAAGATATTGAATGATGAGCAGCATAGATAGTGAATGATGAGTGACCAAGATATTGAATGATGAGTAGCATAGATATTGAATGATGATAGCATAAATATTGAATGATGAGTAGCATAGATATTGAATGATGAGTAGCATAGATATTGAATGATGAGTAGCATAGATATTGAATGATGAGTAGCATAGATATTGAATGATGAGTAGCATAGATATTGAATGATGAGTAGCATATATATTGAATGATGAGTGACCAAGATATTGAATGATGAGTAGCATAGATATTGAATGATGAGTAGCATAGATATTGAATGATGAGTAGCATAGATACTGAATGATGATTGCCCTAGATATTGAATGATGAGCAGCATAGATATTGAATGATGAGTAGCATATATATTGAATGATGAGTGACCAAGATATTGAATGATGAGTAGCATAGATATTGAATGATGAGTAGCATATATATTGAATGATGAGTGACCAAGATATTGAATGATCGGTGGCTTAGATATTGAATGATGAGTGACCAAGATATTGAATGATGAGTAGCATAGATATTGAATGATGAGCAGCATAGATATTGAATGATGAGTAGCTTAGATATTGAATGAGGAGTAGCATAGATATTGAATGATGAGTGACCAAGATATTGAATGATGAGTAGCATAGATATTGAATGATGAGTAGCATAGATATTGAATGATGAGTAGCATAGATATTGAATGATGAGTGACCAAGATCTTGAATGATCGGTGGCTTAGATATTGAATGATGAGTGACCAAGATATTGAATGATGAGTAGCATAGATATTCAATGATGAGTAGCATAGATATTGAATGATGAGTAGCTTAGATATTGAATGAGGAGTAGCATAGATATTGAATAATGAGTGACCAAGATATTGAATGGTGAGTAGCATAGATATTGAATGATGATAGCATAAATATTGAATGATGAGTAGCATAGATATTGAATGATGAGTAGCATAGATATTGAATGATGAGTAGCATAGATATTTAATGATGAGTAGCATAGATATTGAATTATGATTGACCAAGATATTGAATGATGAGCAGCATAGATAGTGAATGATGAGTGACCAAGATATTGAATGATGAGTACCATAGATATTGAATGATGATAGCATAAATATTGAATGATGAGTAGCATAGATATTGAATGATGAGTAGCATAGATATTGAATGATGAGTAGCATATATATTGAATGATGAGTAGCATAGATATTGAATGATGAGTAGCATAGATATTGAATGATGAGTGACCAAGATATTGAATGATGAGTAGCATAGATATTGAATGATGAGTAGCATATATATTGAATGATGAGTAGCATAGTTATTGAATGATGAGTGACCAAGATATTGAATGATCGGTGGCTTAGATATTGAATGATGAGTGACCAAGATATTGAATGATGAGTAGCATAGATATTCAATGATGAATATCATAGATATTGAATGATGAGTAGCTTAGATATTGAATGAGGAGTAGCATAGATATTGAATGATGAGTGACCAAGATATTGAATGATGAGTAGCATAGATATTGAATGATGATAGCATAAATATTGAATGATGAGTAGCATAGATATTTAATGATGAGTAGCATAGATATTGAATGATGAGTAGCATAGATATTTAATGATGAGTAGCATAGATATTGAATGATGATTGACCAAGATATTGAATGATGAGCAGCATAGATAGTGAATGATGAGTGACCAAGATATTGAATGATGAGTAGCATAGATATTGAATGATGAGTAGCATATATATTGAATGATGAGTAGCATAGATGTTGAATGATGATAGCATAAATATTGAATGATGAGTAGCATAGATATTGAATGATGAGTAGCATAGATATTGAATGATGAGTAGAATAGATATTGAATGATGAGTAGCATAGATATTGAATGATGAGTAGCATAGATATTGAATGATGAGTAGCATATATATTGAATGATGAGTGACCAAGATATTGAATGATGAGTAGCATAGATATTGAATGATGAGTAGCATAGATATTGAATGATGAGTAGCATAGATATTGAATGATGATTGCCCAAGATATTGAATGATGAGCAGCATAGATATTGAATGATGAGTAGCATATATATTGAATGATGAGTAGCATAGATATTGAATGATGATTGCCCAAGATATTGAATGATGAGCAGCATAGATATTGAATGATGAGTAGCATATATATTGAATGATGAGTGACCAAGATATTGAATGATGAGTAGCATAGATATTGAATGATGAGTAGCATATATATTGAATGATGAGTGACCAAGATATTGAATGATCGGTGGCTTAGATATTGAATGATGAGTGACCAAGATATTGAATGATGAGTAGCATAGATATTCAATGATGAGTAGCATAGATATTGAATGATGAGTAGCTTAGATATTGAATGAGGAGTAGCATAGATATTGAATGATGAGTGACCAAGATATTGAATGATGAGTAGCATAGATATTGAATGATGAGTAGCATAGATATTGAATGATGAGTAGCATAGATATTGAATGATGAGTGACCAAGATATTGAATGATCGGTGGCTTAGATATTGAATGATGAGTGACCAAGATATTGAATGATGAGTAGCATAGATATTCAATGATGAGTAGCATAGATATTGAATGATGAGTAGCTTAGATATTGAATGAGGAGTAGCATAGATATTGAATGATGAGTGACCAAGATATTGAATGATGAGTAGCATAGATATTGAATGATGATAGCATAACTATTGAATGATGAGTAGCATCGATATTGAATGATGAGTAGCATAGATATTGAATGATGAGTAGCATAGATATTTAATGATGAGTAGCATAGATATTGAATGATGATTGACCAAGATATTGAATGATGAGTAGCATAGATATTGAATGATGAGTAGCATAGATATTGAATGATGAGTAGCATAGATATTGAATGATGAGTGACCAAGATATTGAATGATCGGTGGCTTAGATATTGAATGATGAGTGACCAAGATATTGAATGATGAGTAGCATAGATATTCAATGATGAGTAGCATAGATATTGAATGATGAGTAGCTTAGATATTGAATGAGGAGTAGCATAGATATTGAATGATGAGTGACCAAGATATTGAATGATGAGTAGCATAGATATTGAATGATGATAGCATAAATATTGAACGATGAGTAGCATAGATATTGAATGATGAGTAGCATAGATATTGAATGATGAGTAGCATAGATATTGAATGATGAGTAGCATAGTTATTGAATGATGAGTAGCATAGATATTGAATGATGAGTAGCATATATATTGAATGATGAGTGACCAAGATATTGAATGATGAGTAGCATAGATATTGAATGATGAGTAGCATAGATATTGAATGATGAGTAGCTTAGATATTGAATGAGGAGTAGCATAGATATTGAATGATGAGTGACCGAGATATTGAATGGTGAGTAGCATAGATATTGAATGATGATAGCATAAATATTGAATGATGAGTAGCATAGATATTTAATGATGAGTAGCATAGATATTGAATGATGAGTAGCATAGATATTTAATGATGAGTAGCATAGATATTGAATGATGATTGACCAAGATATTGAATGATGAGCAGCATAGATAGTGAATGATGAGTGACCAAGATATTGAATGATGAGTAGCATAGATATTGAATGATGATAGCATAAATATTGAATGATGAGTAGCATAGATATTGAATGATGAGTAGCATAGATATTGAATGATGAGTAGCATAGATATTGAATGATGAGTAGCATAGATATTGAATGATGAGTAGCATAGATATTGAATGATGAGTAGCATATATATTGAATGATGAGTAGCATAGATATTGAATGATGAGTAGCATATATATTGAATGATGAGTAGCATAGTTATTGAATGATGAGTGACCAAGATATTGAATAATCGGTGGCTTAGATATTGAATGATGAGTGACCAAGATATTGAATGATGAGTAGCATAGATATTCAATGATGAGTAGCATAGATATTGAATGATGAGTAGCTTAGATATTGAATGAGGAGTAGCATAGATATTGAATGATGAGTGACCAAGATATTGAATGATGAGTAGCATAGATATTGAATGATGATAGCATAAATATTGAATGATGAGTAGCATAGATATTGAATGATGAGTAGCATAGATATTGAATGATGAGTAGCATAGATATTTAATGATGAGTAGCATAGATATTGAATGATGATTGACCAAGATATTGAATGATGAGCAGCATAGATAGTGAATGATGAGTGACCAAGATATTGAATGATGAGTAGCATAGATATTGAATGATGATAGCATAAATATTGAATGATGAGTAGCATAGATATTGAATGATGAGTAGCATAGATATTGAATGATGAGTAGCATAGATATTGAATGATGAGTAGCATAGATATTGAATGATGAGTAGCATAGATATTGAATGATGAGTAGCATATATATTGAATGATGAGTGACCAAGATATTGAATGATGAGTAGCATAGATATTGAATGATGAGTAGCATAGATATTGAATGATGAGTAGCATAGATATTGAATGATGATTGCCCAAGATATTGAATTATGAGCAGCATAGATATTGAATGATGAGTAGCATATATATTGAATGATGAGTGACCAAGATATTGAATGATGAGTAGCATAGATATTGAATGATGAGTAGCATATATATTGAATGATGAGTGACCAAGATATTGAATGATCGGTGGCTTAGATAGTGAATGATGAGTGACCAAGATATTGAATGATGAGTAGCATAGATATTGAATGATGAGCAGCATATATATTGAATGATGAGTAGCTTAGATATTGAATGAGGAGTAGCATAGATATTGAATGATGAGTGACCAAGATATTGAATGATGAGTAGCATAGATATTGAATGATGAGTAGCATAGATATTGAATGATGAGTAGCATAGATATTGAATGATGAGTGACCAAGATATTGAATGATCGGTGGCTTAGATATTGAATGATGAGTGACAAAGATATTGAATGATGAGTAGCATAGATATTCAATGATGAGTAGCATAGATATTGAATGATGAGTAGCTTAGATATTGAATGAGGAGTAGCATAGATATTGAATGATGAGTGACCAAGATATTGAATGGTGAGTAGCATAGATATTGAATGATGATAGCATAAATATTGAATGATGAGTAGCATAGATATTGAATGATGAGTAGCATAGATATTGAATGATGAGTAGCATAGATATTTAATGATGAGTAGCATAGATATTGAATGATGATTGACCAAGATATTGAATGATGAGCAGCATAGATAGTGAATGATGAGTGACCAAGATATTGAATGATGAGTAGCATAGATGTTGAATGATGATAGCATAAATATTGAATGATGAGTAGCATAGATATTGAATGATGAGTAGCATAGATATTGAATGATGAGTAGAATAGATATTGAATGATGAGTAGCATAGATATTGAATGATGAGTAGCATAGATATTGAATGATGAGTAGCATATATATTGAATGATGAGTGACCAAGATATTGAATGATGAGTAGCATAGATATTGAATGATGAGTAGCATAGATATTGAATGATGAGTAGCATAGATATTGAATGATGATTGCCCAAGATATTGAATGATGAGCAGCATAGATATTGAATGATGAGTAGCATATATATTGAATGATGAGTAGCATAGATATTGAATGATGATTGCCCAAGATATTGAATGATGAGCAGCATAGATATTGAATGATGAGTAGCATATATATTGAATGATGAGTGACCAAGATATTGAATGATGAGTAGCATAGATTTTGAATGATGAGTAGCTTAGATATTGAATGAGGAGTAGCATAGATATTGAATGATGAGTGACCAAGATATTGAATGATGAGTAGCATAGATATTGAATGATGAGTAGCATAGATATTGAATGATGAGTAGCATAGATATTGAATGATGAGTGACCAAGATATTGAATGATCGGTGGCTTAGATATTGAATGATGAGTGACCAAGATATTGAATGATGAGTAGCATAGATATTCAATGATGAGTAGCATAGATATTGAATAAATGAGTAGCTTAGATATTGAATGAGGAGTAGCATAGATATTGAATGATGAGTGACCAAGATATTGAATGATGAGTAGCATAGATATTGAATGATGATAGCATAAATATTGAATGATGAGTAGCATAGATATTGAATGCTGAGTAGCATAGATATTGAATGATGAGTAGCATAGAAATTTAATGATGAGTAGCATAGATATTGAATGATGATTGACCAAGATATTGAATGATGAGTAGCATAGATATTGAATGATGAGTAGCATAGATATTGAATGATGAGTAGCATAGATATTGAATGATGAGTGACCAAGATATTGAATGATCGGTGGCTTAGATATTGAATGATGAGTGACCAAGATATTGAATGATGAGTAGCATAGATATTCAATGATGAGTAGCATAGATATTGAATGATGAGTAGCTTAGATATTGAATGAGGAGTAGCATAGATATTGAATGATGAGTGACCAAGATATTGAATGATGAGTAGCATAGATATTGAATGATGATAGCATAAATATTGAACGATGAGTAGCATAGATATTGAATGATGAGTAGCATAGATATTGAATGATGAGTAGCATAGATATTGAATGATGAGTAGCATATATATTGAATGATGAGTGACCAAGATATTGAATGATGAGTAGCATAGATATTGAATGATGAGTAGCATAGATATTGAATGATGAGTAGCATAGATATTGAATGATGAGTAGCATAGATATTGAATGATGAGTAGCATAGATATTGAATGATGATTGCCCAAGATATTGAATTATGAGCAGCATAGATATTGAATGATGAGTAGCATATATATTGAATGATGAGTGACCAAGATATTGAATGATGAGTAGCATAGATATTGAATGATGAGTAGCATATATATTGAATGATGAGTGACCAAGATATTGAATGATCGGTGGCTTAGATATTGAATGATGAGTGACCAAGATATTGAATGATGAGTAGCATAGATATTGAATGATGAGCAGCATAGATATTGAATGATGAGTAGCATAGATATTGAATGAGGAGTAGCATAGATATTGAATGATGAGTGACCAAGATATTGAATGATGAGTAGCATAGATATTGAATGATGAGTAGCATAGATATTGAATGATGAGTAGCATAGATATTGAATGATGAGTGACGAAGATATTGAATGATCGGTGGCTTAGATATTGAATGATGAGTGACCAAGATATTGAATGATGAGTAGCATAGATATTCAATGATGAGTAGCATAGATATTGAATGATGAGTAGCTTAGATATTGAATGAGGAGTAGCATAGATATTGAATGATGAGTGACCAAGATATTGAATGGTGAGTAGCATAGATATTGAATGATGATAGCATAAATATTGAATGATGAGTAGCATAGATATTGAATGATGAGTAGCATAGATATTGAATGATGAGTAGCATAGATATTGAATGATGAGTAGCATATATATTGAATGATGAGTGACCAAGATATTGAATGATGAGTAGCATAGATATTGAATGATGAGTAGCATAGATATTGAATGATGAGTAGCATAGATATTGAATGATGATTGCCCAAGATATTGAATGATGAGCAGCATAGATATTGAATGATGAGTAGCATATATATTGAATGATGAGTAGCATAGATATTGAATGATGATTGCCCAAGATATTGAATGATGAGCAGCATAGATATTGAATGATGAGTAGCATATATATTGAATGATGAGTGACCAAGATATTGAATGATGAGTAGCATAGATATTGAATGATGAGTAGCATATATATTGAATGATGAGTGACCAAGATATTGAATGATCGGTGGCTTAGATATTGAATGATGAGTGACCAAGATATTGAATGATGAGTAGCATAGATATTCAATGATGAGTAGCATAAATATTGAATGATGAGTAGCTTAGATATTGAATGAGGAGTAGCATAGATATTGAATGATGAGTGACCAAGATATTGAATGATGAGTAGCATAGATATTGAATGATGAGTAGCATAGATATTGAATGATGAGTAGCATAGATATTGAATGATGAGTGACCAAGATATTGAATGATCGGTGGCTTAGATATTGAATGATGAGTGACCAAGATATTGAATGATGAGTAGCATAGATATTCAATGATGAGTAGCATAGATATTGAATGATGAGTAGCTTAGATATTGAATGAGGAGTAGCATAGATATTGAATGATGAGTGATCAAGATATTGAATGATGAGTAGCATAGATATTGAATGATGATAGCATAAATATTGAATGATGAGTAGCATAGATATTGAATGATGAGTAGCATAGATATTGAATGATGAGTAGCATAGATATTTAATGATGAGTAGCATGGATATTGAATGATGATTGACCAAGATATTGAATGATGAGCAGCATAGATGGTTAATGATGAGTGACCAAGATATTGAATGATGAGTAGCATAGATATTGAATGATGATAGCATAAATATTGAATGATGAGTAGCATAGATATTGAATGATGAGTAGCATAGATATTGTATGATGAGTAGCATAGATATTGAATGATGATTGCCCAAGATATTGAATAATGAGCAGCATAGATATTGAATGACGAGTAGCATATATATATTGAATGATGAGTGATCAAGATATTGAATGATGAGTAGCATAGATATTGAATGATGAGTAGCATATATATTGAATGATGAGTGACCAAGATATTGAATGATGAGTAGCATAGATATTGAATGATGATAGCATAAATATTGAATGATGAGTAGCATAGATATTGAATGATGAGTAGCATAGATATTGAATGATGAGTAGCATAGATATTTAATGATGAGTAGCATAGATATTGAATGATGATTGACCAAGATATTGAATGATGAGCAGCATAGATAGTGAATGATGAGTGACCAAGATATTGAATGATGAGTAGCATAGATGTTGAATGATGATAGCATAAATATTGAATGATGAGTAGCATAGATATTGAATGATGAGTAGCATAGATATTGAATGATGAGTAGAATAGATATTGAATGATGAGTAGCATAGATATTGAATGATGAGTAGCATAGATATTGAATGATGAGTAGCATATATATTGAATGATGAGTGACCAAGATATTGAATGATGAGTAGCATAGATATTGAATGATGAGTAGCATAGATATTGAATGATGAGTAGCATAGATATTGAATGATGATTGCCCAAGATATTGAATGATGAGCAGCATAGATATTGAATGATGAGTAGCATATATATTGAATGATGAGTAGCATAGATATTGAATGATGATTGCCCAAGATATTGAATGATGAGCAGCATAGATATTGAATGATGAGTAGCATATATATTGAATGATGAGTGACCAAGATATTGAATGATGAGTAGCATAGATTTTGAATGATGAGTAGCTTAGATATTGAATGAGGAGTAGCATAGATATTGAATGATGAGTGACCAAGATATTGAATGATGAGTAGCATAGATATTGAATGATGAGTAGCATAGATATTGAATGATGAGTAGCATAGATATTGAATGATGAGTGACCAAGATATTGAATGATCGGTGGCTTAGATATTGAATGATGAGTGACCAAGATATTGAATGATGAGTAGCATAGATATTCAATGATGAGTAGCATAGATATTGAATAAATGAGTAGCTTAGATATTGAATGAGGAGTAGCATAGATATTGAATGATGAGTGACCAAGATATTGAATGATGAGTAGCATAGATATTGAATGATGATAGCATAAATATTGAATGATGAGTAGCATAGATATTGAATGCTGAGTAGCATAGATATTGAATGATGAGTAGCATAGATATTTAATGATGAGTAGCATAGATATTGAATGATGATTGACCAAGATATTGAATGATGAGTAGCATAGATATTGAATGATGAGTAGCATAGATATTGAATGATGAGTAGCATAGATATTGAATGATGAGTGACCAAGATATTGAATGATCGGTGGCTTAGATATTGAATGATGAGTGACCAAGATATTGAATGATGAGTAGCATAGATATTCAATGATGAGTAGCATAGATATTGAATGATGAGTAGCTTAGATATTGAATGAGGAGTAGCATAGATATTGAATGATGAGTGACCAAGATATTGAATGATGAGTAGCATAGATATTGAATGATGATAGCATAAATATTGAACGATGAGTAGCATAGATATTGAATGATGAGTAGCATAGATATTGAATGATGAGTAGCATAGATATTGAATGATGAGTAGCATATATATTGAATGATGAGTGACCAAGATATTGAATGATGAGTAGCATAGATATTGAATGATGAGTAGCATAGATATTGAATGATGAGTAGCATAGATATTGAATGATGAGTAGCATAGATATTGAATGATGAGTAGCATAGATATTGAATGATGATTGCCCAAGATATTGAATTATGAGCAGCATAGATATTGAATGATGAGTAGCATATATATTGAATGATGAGTGACCAAGATATTGAATGATGAGTAGCATAGATATTGAATGATGAGTAGCATATATATTGAATGATGAGTGACCAAGATATTGAATGATCGGTGGCTTAGATATTGAATGATGAGTGACCAAGATATTGAATGATGAGTAGCATAGATATTGAATGATGAGCAGCATAGATATTGAATGATGAGTAGCATAGATATTGAATGAGGAGTAGCATAGATATTGAATGATGAGTGACCAAGATATTGAATGATGAGTAGCATAGATATTGAATGATGAGTAGCATAGATATTGAATGATGAGTAGCATAGATATTGAATGATGAGTGACGAAGATATTGAATGATCGGTGGCTTAGATATTGAATGATGAGTGACCAAGATATTGAATGATGAGTAGCATAGATATTCAATGATGAGTAGCATAGATATTGAATGATGAGTAGCTTAGATATTGAATGAGGAGTAGCATAGATATTGAATGATGAGTGACCAAGATATTGAATGGTGAGTAGCATAGATATTGAATGATGATAGCATAAATATTGAATGATGAGTAGCATAGATATTGAATGATGAGTAGCATAGATATTGAATGATGAGTAGCATAGATATTGAATGATGAGTAGCATATATATTGAATGATGAGTGACCAAGATATTGAATGATGAGTAGCATAGATATTGAATGATGAGTAGCATAGATATTGAATGATGAGTAGCATAGATATTGAATGATGATTGCCCAAGATATTCAATGATGAGCAGCATAGATATTGAATGATGAGTAGCATATATATTGAATGATGAGTAGCATAGATATTGAATGATGATTGCCCAAGATATTGAATGATGAGCAGCATAGATATTGAATGATGAGTAGCATATATATTGAATGATGAGTGACCAAGATATTGAATGATGAGTAGCATAGATATTGAATGATGAGTAGCATATATATTGAATGATGAGTGACCAAGATATTGAATGATCGGTGGCTTAGATATTGAATGATGAGTGACCAAGATATTGAATGATGAGTAGCATAGATATTCAATGATGAGTAGCATAAATATTGAATGATGAGTAGCTTAGATATTGAATGAGGAGTAGCATAGATATTGAATGATGAGTGACCAAGATATTGAATGATGAGTAGCATAGATATTGAATGATGAGTAGCATAGATATTGAATGATGAGTAGCATAGATATTGAATGATGAGTGACCAAGATATTGAATGATCGGTGGCTTAGATATTGAATGATGAGTGACCAAGATATTGAATGATGAGTAGCATAGATATTCAATGATGAGTAGCATAGATATTGAATGATGAGTAGCTTAGATATTGAATGAGGAGTAGCATAGATATTGAATGATGAGTGATCAAGATATTGAATGATGAGTAGCATAGATATTGAATGATGAAAGCATAAATATTGAATGATGAGTAGCATAGATATTGAATGATGAGTAGCATAGATATTGAATGATGAGTAGCATAGATATTTAATGATGAGTAGCATGGATATTGAATGATGATTGACCAAGATATTGAATGATGAGCAGCATAGATGGTTAATGATGAGTGACCAAGATATTGAATGATGAGTAGCATAGATATTGAATGATGATAGCATAAATATTGAATGATGAGTAGCATAGATATTGAATGATGAGTAGCATAGATATTGTATGATGAGTAGCATAGATATTGAATGATGATTGCCCAAGATATTGAATAATGAGCAGCATAGATATTGAATGACGAGTAGCATATATATATTGAATGATGAGTGATCAAGATATTGAATGATGAGTAGCATAGATATTGAATGATGAGTAGCATATATATTGAATGATGAGTGACCAAGATATTGAATGATGAGTAGCATAGATATTGAATGATGATAGCATAAATATTGAATGATGAGTAGCATAGATATTGAATGATGAGTGACCAAGATATTGAATGATCGGTGGCTTAGATATTGAATGATGAGTGACTAAGATATTGAATGATAAGTAGCATAGATATTCAATGATGATTGACCAAGATATTGAATGATAAGCAGCATAAATAGTGAATGATGAGTGACCAAGATATTGAATGATGAGTAGCATAGATATTGAATGATGATAGCATAAATATTGAATGATGAGTATCGTAGATATTGAATGATGAGTAACATAGATATTGTATGATGAGTAGCATAGATATTGAATGATGAGTAGCATAGATATTGAATGGTGAGTGACCAAGATATTGAATGATGAGTAGCATAGATATTCAATGATGAGTAGCATATATATTGAATGATGAGTGACCAAGATATTGAATGATGAGTAGCATAGATATTGAATGATGAGTAGCATAGATATTGAATGATGATTGACCAAGATATTGAATGATGAGCAGCATAGATATTGAATGATGAGTAGCATATATATTGAATGATGAGTGACCAAGATATTGAATGATGAGTAGCATAGATATTGAATGATGATTGACCAAGATATTGAATGATGAGCAGCATAGATAGTGAATGATGAGTGACCAAGATATTGAATGATGAGTAGCATAGATATTGAATGATGATAGCATAAATATTGAATGATGAGTAGCATAGATATTGAATGATGAGTAGCATAGATATTGAATGATGAGTAGCATAGATATTGAATGATGAGTAGCATAGATATTTAATGATGAGTGACCAAGATATTGAATTATGAGTAGCATAGATATTGAATGATGAGTAGCATAGATATTAAATGATGAGTATCATATATATTGAATGATGAGTGACCAAGATATTGAATGATGAGTAGCATAGATATTGAATGATGCGTAGCATAGATATTGAATGATGAGTGACCAATATATTGAATGATGAGTGACCAAGATATTGAATGATGAGTGACCAAGATATTGAATGATGAGTAGCATAGATATTGAATGATGAGTAGCATAGATATTTAATGATGAGTAGCTTAGATATTTAATGATGAGTAGCAGATATATTGAATGATGAGTGACCAAGATATTAAATGATGAGTGACCAAGATATTGAATTATGAGTAGCATAGATATTCAATGATGAGTAGCATAGATATTGAATGATGAGTAGCTTAGATATTGAATGATGAGTAGCATTTATATTGAATGATGAGTGACCAAGATATTGAATGATGAGTAGCATAGATATTGAATGATGAGTGACCAAGATATTGAATGATGAGTAGCATAGATATTGAATGATGAGTGACCAATATATTGAATGATGAGTGATCAAGATATTGAATGATGAGTGACCAAGATATTGAATGATGAGTAGCATAGATATTGAATGATGAGTAGCATAGATATTTAATGATGAGTAGCTTAGATATTGAATGATGAGTAGCATATATATTGAATGATGAGTGACCAAGATATTGAATGATGAGTGACCAAGATATTGAATGATGAGTAGCATAGATATTCAATGATGAGTAGCATAGATATTGAATGATGAGTAGCTTAGATATTGAATGATGAGTAGCATATATATTGAATGATGAGTGACCAAGATATTGAATGATGAGTAGCATAGATATTTAATGATGAGTAGCTTAGATATTGAATGATGAGTAGCATATATATTGAATGATGAGTGACCAAGATATTGAATGATGAGTGACCAAGATATTGAATGATGAGTAGCATAGATATTCAATGATGAGTAGCATAGATATTGAATGATGAGTAGCGTAGATATTGAATGATGAGTAGCATAAATATTGAATGATGAGTGACCAAGATATTGAATGATGAGTAGCATAGATATTGAATGATGAGTGACCAAGATATTGAATGATGAGTAGCATAGATATTGAATGATTAGCATAGATATTGAATGATGAGTAGCATAGATATTGAATGATGAGTGACCAAGATATTGAATGATGAGTAGCATAGATATTGAATGATGTGTGACCAAGATATTGAATGATGCGTAGCATAGATATTGAATGATGAGTAGCATAGATATTGAATGATGAGTAGCATAGATATTGAATGATGAG
The DNA here is from genome assembly GCA_034231615.1 of Meghimatium bilineatum. Taxonomy (NCBI): domain Eukaryota; kingdom Metazoa; phylum Mollusca; class Gastropoda; order Stylommatophora; family Philomycidae; genus Meghimatium; species Meghimatium bilineatum. The sequence goes on from CM067305.1 coordinate 8,403,099, forward strand.
TGACCAAGATATTGAATAATCGGTGGCTTGGATATTGAATGATGAGTAGCATAGATATTGAATGATGAGTGACCAAGATATTGAATGATGAGTAGCATAGATATTGAATGATGAGTGTCCAAGATATTGAATGATCGGTGGCTTAGATATTGAATGATGAGTGACCACGATATTGGATGATCGGTGGCTTAGATATTGAATGATGAATGACCACGATATTGGATGATTGGTGGCTTTGATATTGAATGATGAGTGAAATATATATTGAATTATGAGTGGCATTTAAAATCAGAGGCTACCAGTGATACCGGTCAGATCAAAAAGAGAGGCGGAAGGGTGGAATTCTGACACTTGTTAAAAACAATATCAGCTCATGTCAACTGGAAGTATATATGGAGGGGGCATATTACCAGATGCTCCACCTAAAGACAGACAGTACAGAATTCCATCTCCTGAACTACTACTGCCCAAGTGATAGACCATTGGCACTAGACACAATCCCAGAAAAAGAGAAACGTATGGTGTGTAATGACTACAACAGCCACTCTCTGAGCTGGAGCTACGATCATATCGACAAGAGAGATGAGGAACTTGAGAGCTGGCAGGATGAAAATAATCTCATACTTATTAACCAGCCAGCAGACTCACCAACCTCCTACTTGAGAGAATGGCACACCACCTCTACGCCAGACCTGGCATTCCACTCACACGACCTGAATAGAACATCACACGTGTCGTTGGAAAGTAGCTTGGAGGTAGTGACCACAGGCCAATATTTCCGGAAATTCACAATGAATTTACCAAGGACAGCAGCACACTCACTAGGTGGAACTATAAGAGGGAAGGCTGGTAAATGTACCAGCATTTAACCAGTGTTCTAGCTAAGGACATGTACTTGGACAAAGACATCAATAGAGAAGTGAGTGAGTTTAATAGATGTATACTACATGATTCTAGTAAAACCATACTCCGGGGGGGGGGTTCACGCAAAAACTACAAACCCTACTGGAATGATGAACTAGGAAAGCTGCAAAACGAGATGGAAACATCTAGACATCATGCTGAGAACAGACCTAGCCAAGAACACCACAACAAATATCAGCAAACAAAGGCTAGATTTCAAAGAACTAAGTTACAAGCCAGACGGAGCAGCTGAAAAGAAAAAAACAGAGTCGCTGAACCTAGAAAGAGATACTAGGAAATTATGCAAACTTGTAAAACAACTAAATGATGAAGGTATAGGGAGAAATACAAGAATCACACTTTATAAAGATAGAAATATTTCAACAGGTAAACATGCAGCTGGTTACTTTGCAGATTCCTTTACAGAAGACAATAGCATCAAAGTTATCCCAGACAAACAACAAGAGGTTCGAGAGAACCACTAAAACATTGGACAAGGCGAACCTATACTTGACGTCATGGAGACACCAATCACAATGACAGAACTAGAGCATGCAATATGCAAATGTAAAATGAAAAAGGAGCCGATGGAGTGTCCAATGAAATAATTAAAACATAGGAGCTGCAGCAAGAGCAAAGCTACTGCAGATCTTTTAACACAAGCTGGTCCACAGGTAATGTACCACAGGCATGGAGGGAAGCAATAATGATATCACTCCTCAAATCAGACAAAGATGGCAGCCCAGTCTCAAATTACGAGGATGCTAGGAAAAGTATATCCAGTCTGCAGGGCTGAAAGATTGACACACTCTGATCCACATTCGTGGACACGTGTGGCAGTGACAAGGCAGACAGACTAGAAAAAAAAGAAAGTAAAACATGAAGTGACATGCACACAGTAACAGTCATGTACACAGTAACAGTCATGTACACAGTAACAGTCATACACACAGTAACAGTCATGTACACAGTAACAGTCATGTACACAGTAACAGTCATGTACACAGTAACAGTCATGTACACAGTAACATTCATACACACAGTAACAGTCATGTACACAGTAACAGTCATGCACACAGTAACAGTCATGTACACAGTAACAGTCATGTACACAGTAACATTCATACACACAGTAACATTCATACACACAGTAACAGTCATGTACACAGTAACAGTCATGTACACAGTAACATTCATACACACAGTAACAGTCATGTACACAGTAACAGTCATGTACACAGTTAAAATGTTCAAATCTGTGGAAATAGTGACTTCAAATGAATAGATTGGAGATGGAAACAATTATGTAAGAAATCTACAAATATATCGCTAGGCAATATAAAAAACAATAACTATTTTTGTACATAAACAATATAAAAATAGTTATCACAGTTTAGCTGATTCTTTTTGTTTCAAATATTGTTGTTCTAGTTGGCAGCATCTGGCTTGGAGCCAATGAGATACTAGTGGAAGGTCACTGGTATTGGTCAACAGGGGAAACATTGGAATCTTTTCATAAGTGGCAACCAGGTCGACCTAATCTTTGGAATAGAAGTAAGAAGAAATTATATAGAAACTAAATAAACACACACAATATTAGACGTAGGGTGTCCTAATATAATATAGATAGAATCATGTATGTGGATGAAAAGGACGTGCTTCGCCATAATCAAGATTTAATCCATAACTTGAAATAAAAAAAAAACGATTTCACAAAGTAGCAGATATTTGCACACAAGAACACATTCTCACAATGTTGTGTACGCATGCGTTATGATTGCAGGTTATTGTTAGCGCATATCAGACAAGTCCATAGGTGCTCCGATCTCTGTATGGAGAAATCTATCAGAGTGTAACGGCTGACAGTTCCAATTCTATGCTGATGTATCAGTCTTTGTGTATCTTATTATGTTTCTCTTTATATGTTTCTCTTTATATGTTTTTCTTTATATGTTTCTCTTTATATATGTTTCTCTTTATATGTTTCTCTTTATATGTTGTTCCAATCTCGACACATGTATCTACACAGAGAATAAGGAAGCTTGGTTTGAAATGTGGTTGAGCTAGAAAGAAGCGGTTTCGTGGGCGAGAAAGAATGATGTTCAATCAACGGCGTACTGGAACCACCAGTTAACGTGTAATGGCGGATACACTCAAGAAGCGATCTGACCAAATATGGACTTGTCCGGAGTGTAGTGACGACGACCCAACGCCAAACGAACACATATCACGCTTAGTCATGGGAGCGATTATGATTAGCAGATTGGAAAATCTTCTGAGCTAAAATATCTTTTAACAAATGAACTTGTCTGATCGATCCATTGATTATGGTCATGATCCATATATCGACTCTGTGGTCATGCTCGCCAGTGTGTCGGCTCGCTCATTTCCCTCAACCTCCGCATGTGGTACGAATGTAAAGATAATCATTCTGGTTGTGCACACTATACAATTATAAGAGAATTCAATAAAAATATTGACAGATAAAAGATACGAAAAACGTTGGCGACTCCCGAATGTGGGAGTTTGTGTCAGGACTTTATAATGTCAAATGGCGATGTTGTACACCGAGCTTCAGATTGGGCTTTCACTCGTTTGTTTCCTGGACGCGAGTAAACGAGTAGCAAATAATAGCAACACTGTTTAGCTTTCACTCGTTTGTTTCCTGGACGCGAGTAAACGAGTAGCAAATAATAGCAACACTGTTTAGCTTTCACTCGTTTGTTTCCTGGACGCGAGTAAACGAGTAGCAAATAATAGCAACACTGTTTAGCTTTCATGTAACAAAAGATGACTACAAATTTCATGGAGTAAAATTGGTTGTTCAATACCAGATAGGGTCAAAATATCCCCCAGAAGTCATACTGAAGTCGGATGTGTCACACCGAAATGCGCAGATATTACAGCAAAGCTAGAAACCATAAAATAGCGCATTCCGTTATCTGTACTACATCCTGCTAATCTATGGGAGTTTGAGAACAAATGCAAAAGAAGATGTGTATTTCTCTGGCATTCATATTAAAGCGAAAGTTTGGTAGAGCTTTATCAAGTTGATCGTGATTGTTTGGTTCAGTGTAGCAGCTGTACATTTCTCTGTCTCCAGCTGGTCAATCTTCTACCACAGAGGAGACGTTGTAATGAAGTTTTTGCTGTCTCGGGGAATATTATGAATAAAAAGATTGACCCTATCCTATCAGTCATGAGTCTTTGCCAGCTTCATCACTAATGCACCGTTTGGATCATTCTTGCGGAGACAGGCCAAGTCTGCAATATATTAGCTAGTGTTAGTCCTAGCCTGGGCTTAAGCGCAAGCGTTGCTCATCTCTGAGCCCCAATAAGACAGACAGATAAATACAAGGAAATATATGTTACCTGCCCTTTGCAGATCGTTGTCCTCACTGGCCATTCTATAAGTTTCTCTGTGCAAACTGCCCAGTCCATTTCAGTGTCATTTCCGTAGGTCTGCAATATCCTGTCTATTATAGTCTTGGTCTGTCTGTTGTCTTTCTTGGAACCAGTCTCTCACAAAATTTGTATTTTTTATGTCTTCTTCTTCTGCGTTCGTTCTCAAACTCTGTAGATTAGCAGAATGTAGTCCGGAGAACGGAATGCGTTGTACCATGGTTTACAGCATTGCTGCGATATCTGCGCATTTTGGCCTGACACATCCGACTTGAGCATAACTTTGGGTCACTGACCCTATATGGGATGGGACAGCCAACTCCATCCCATATCCTCCTTAGTCTTCTTTTATGACATGCGTGGAAGGTAAACAGTGTTGCTATTCTTTGCTCCCATTTCGGACCCCGACAACACACGGGCGTTTTTATGTCTAAAATATGTTCGCGTGGTTTGTTGTTGTTGTTGTTTGTTTTGTGGAGCCTGTCCTCTTTTATGTTCAGGTACGCTCTGGACGTCCGGATTGGTTAATCTTACTTTTCATGATATTCTTACAATCTTTCTATAACATTTCATTTCGAAGGCCAATATTTTCTTTTCTCCTGCGGATGTCACTGTCCACGTCTGCAACTATACGTATGTATGGCCTATTCCATCTTGCAGACGATCATTAAGCAAACAAGTAGAAGCAATCCATTGAGCATTTTCTCTGTGATGGCAACTTTTTCAAGCGATCATGTCACAGCAAGAAAAGATTTGTGTTTGCGTATTTCTCGTTTTTCTTTCATATCTTTAAACATATTATTTATGAAAAATGCCCCCCCCCCCACACACGAAGGTTATGTCCCCAGACAGCCCGAGTATCGGCTGTGTTTTCCCCGATTTTGGGGCCTATAAAGAAATCGTTAATTGAGGATTTACAGATGTATTTATATTTGAGCATTGGTCTACCGTGGGCTCGCTGGCCTTCAGTGCGTTCTCCGAACAGTTCTTGCTTTGTATTTATATTTGAGCATTGGTCTACCGTGAGCTCGCTGGCCTTCAGTCCGTTCTCCGAACAGTTCTTGCTTTGTATTTATATTTGAGCATTGGTCTATCGTGGGATCGCTGGCCTTCAGTGCGTTCTCCGAACAGTTTTTGCTTTAGGGTGCTGCTGTTTGATGTTCTACAGACGTGACAACTCAATATATTTCTATTAAAACCATATGTAGACACTGGAACATTTATTTTCTTAATAGTTATAACTGGTACTGGTTTGGCTAACGGGCCTGACATCTAATCTTTTATAAAATATGTGCCGACAAAACTGCTACTGAAAGCTTCTTAAGTCTACATGCGACCGATAGAGATGTTGTAGTTTGTCCATCACAAGTGAGGTTTGAGGCATGCCCATTTGTTACATCCACTATTGAAATTTAGTTGGAATTATATCCTTGGTTATGAGTTCGTAGATAGTTAATAAGCCATGTTCGAGCCGCAAATGTCCTTAGACAGTTCGGACAAGGAATGACCAATGTAGACGAGTTTTGGTCGTCCCGCGACTTTCTAGCTACTCTTCACTGTCGAGTTACTGCATTTCTTCTATATTCACAAGATGTTGCGACATTTTTTGACTGTAGAACGTCATGTACATCTATTTTGTGCAAGTTCTTCCTATGTATCTTGGCCTATTTCTAAGGTTTTCTGTGAGATCTTCAATGTGTCATTGTAGAGCTTATTTTGTGGCCACCTTGAGATAGGATAGAGATACAGTACCTATGTTACATGCGCGAGGACTACTGCCAGATACACAGATGTGTGCGCCTCCTACTGAGAGATATACGCGCCATCCACTAAGAGATGTGTGCGCCACACATTGAGAGATGTACATGCCACCCACTGAGATATGTACAAGCTACCCATTGAGAGATGTGTGCGCCACTTACTGAGAGATGTACGCGTCACCCACTGAGAGATGTACGCGCCACTCACTGAGAGATGTACGCGACACTCACTGAGATATGTACGCGCCAGCCACTGAGAGATGTACGCGCCACTCACTGAAAGATGTACATGCTACCCACTGAGAGATGTACGCGCCACCCACTGAGAGCCCCATCCATACATCATCAGGTAGCATATCTAGATACATTGATGATCTTTTTGGTCCATCGTATTCTTATGATTTTGCTGTAACATTTTTTTCAAAAAGCTACTATTTTATTGGTGATTGTCCAGGATACACACCCATATATTGCGACAGAGAATATGCAAGCTCTTAGGAATACTAGTTTTGTGGCTTTGCAACAGCTCAGCCATACGTTTTTCACCTGCATCAGCCTCCCTAACGCGATAGCCAACCTCTCACCGACCTCTCCGTAGCAATCATGCCACTGTTTACAAGAGAACCAAGGTATTAAAAACTGACGACTGCCTCTAATTCGCTGTTATTGATACCGATTAAGAACGTGCTAGTGGTTTAGTCGCTTGTAATAATCTTGGTCTTGTTTCCATTCAGAAATAGATTTTCCCCAATATGTTCTTTAATGGAGTTTATGAGATGTTCGAGACCTGCTCGACTGTGTGCCAATAATGTTGTATCATCAGCATATCTTAGTTCTGGTATCCCGTGACCTCCGATGTTGAGTGAGTTAAAGCTATTTCTCTGTTGGGTCTTATCTTACAGTCCCCACTATGTTCTCTGCATAAATGTTGAATACATGGTGATAGTACACATCCTTGTCTGTCTCTTTTTTTTCCACGCCGAATCAATCAGAAGTTTCATGATTTACTTTCACGGCTGCTTCCTGGTCTTGATATAATGTTGTATTACACCCATATATCTTGTTTGGTTTTATAATAGGGGCTAGCTGCACCGACGTACTATTCACACTGAAACAACAAAATGTAAAATTTATTGAATGCAATCAAGATATCAACACATTATTTATAGACCAGGAGAAGGCATTCGATAAAGCGGATATAAATATTCTCTTGGAAACATTAGAAAAGTACAAGATTAGTGGTGAGCTATTTGACAACATGAAATCACTATATCAAAATTGGCAAAGCGGAGTGAGAACAGCAGACCGAACGACCGAAACATTTGAAATGAAATCAGGGGTTAGACAGGGCTGTGTGCTTTCCCTTCTAATTATATATATATATATATATATATATATATATATATATATATATATATATATATATATATATATATATATATATATATATATATATATATATATATATATATATTTCTGAGAAGAATGATGAAAATATCATGGACATAAAGAAAACTAATGCAGAGGTTCTCATTGATGCTGGCGTAAAAAGATCAATCATATCAAACATTAGAGGCAGACAGTCAAGGTTTCTAGGGCATGTGCTGAGAAGAACACAGTTTGAACACTTAATAACCACTGGAAAATTCAAAGAGAGAGGAGATAGAGGTCGACAAAGAGAAAAGTTACTCTGAGGGCGTTGGTAGTAATGAAGACAGTGATGGGTGGTTATAGATGGACTTGTATCGTGGCACGGTAGAAGCTCACCAACCGAGTTTATTGACAACACAAGAGACAGAGAGTCGTGGAGAAACATGATCGCCTACGCCAGTCGGCATGACACTTGATTGATTGATTGATTGATATATATGAAATAATAAAAGAAGCTATCATTAAAATAGAGAGAAATTCAAACCAATGTAGACTACCAAGAAGATGAAAGCACAAGTGAAATCAATGAACTTCTGTTCGCTGACTATGAAATCCTGAAATCAATCAACTTCTTTCATGCAGAAAATGTTTCAGTGTATGCCAAGTCATCCAATGAAGGAAAGATTCCAAAATCTAGCAATGGGGCGACTGACAAGGAGCAGCTTTATCCATCAAGCTAAACGACTCCGTAGACAACTTACAGACCTACCTGAAGTTGACAGCCCCTTAAGGTCTGTACCAGAACAAACCCCGTGGAGTGAAAGCTATGGAATGCCAATATACATTCAGACCCATGTGAAAGGAATACTAAGCGAGGACGAACAGAACAGTGTGCAGCGAATAACAGTCACCCTCAGTTTCCTGGATGAGGAATATCCACAAGATATATGAGTCAGAGTATACACAGATGGGTCAGCACAGAATGCTGTGAGGAATGGAGGTGCAGGTGTATATATAGAATATCCACACAAGCCTAGAGATACTATCAGAACACAGACAAGAAAATTCTGCAATAATTATGATGCAGAAATCCAGGCAATTAGTGTGGCAGCTAAAAAACTGCTGAACTCCAACTCTGACCTACAGCCTGTGATATTCCTGACAGATGCAAGGTCAGTGCTTCAAGCTCTTCAGTCTGGAAAACTAACAGACTTGAAAAAACTACTTAGCGAATTGTCTTACCAGTATAGGGTAACCATGCAGTGGATACCCTCTCACTGTGGAATACCAGGAAATGAAAAAGAAGACCAACTGGCTAAGGAAGGTGCTGCCGAAGACCAACCAGATATAGCAATTACCTACCATCAGAAAAAACAGATGATCAAGTCAATAAGAAAGCCACAAACGCCAACACAAGATGACTATCACATTATTAACAGATCAGAGCAAGTTATAATTCTACGTCTCAGAACAGGACACAACTGACTCCGCAGTCACATGTATACAAAGTTCAAGATTGGCAACACGGCCATGTGTACATGTGGACAGGCAGCACAGAGTGCGAAACATATACTTCAAGAGTGTTCTGAGCATGAACGCTGAGGCAGACATTGGCCAGAGAAATCAACACTGGAATCAAAGCTCTATGGGACACTGTATGAACTACAAAAGACAGTGAGTTTTATTAAGGAGACAGAATTACAGATATAGACATGTTTCAAGTGAACGAAAGAAGAAGAAGAAGAAATGAACTTCTGTTCGCTGACTATGAAATCCTGATTTACAATGAACTTCTGTTCGCTGACTATGAAATCCTGATTTACAAGGAACTTCTGTTCGCTGACTATGAAATCCTGATTTACAATGAACTTCTGTTCGCTGACTATGAAATCCTGATTTACAATGAACTTCTGTTCGCTGACTATGAAATCCTGATTTACAATGAACTTCTGTTCGCTGACTATGAAATCCTGATTTACAAGGAACTTCTATTCGCTGACTATGAAATCCTGATTTACAAGGAACTTCTATTCGCTGACTATGAAATCCTGATTTACAAGGAACTTCTATTCGCTGACTATGAAATCCTGATTTACAAGGAACTTCTGTTCGCTGACTATGAAATCCTGATTTACAAGGAACTTCTGTTCGCTGACTATGAAATCCTGATTTACAATGACGAAGAAAACATGTAAATCGACATAGATGACTATCAACAGCTTGTAGAAACTATAGTATGAAAACAAACATACAAAAGTATAATATGAAAACAAACATACACAAGTATAGTATGAAAACAAACATACAAAAGTATAATATGAAAACAAACATACACAAGTATAGTATGAAAACAAACATACAAAAGTATAATATGAAAACAAACATACAAAAGTATAATATGAAAACAAACATACACAAGTATAATATGAAAACAAACATACACAAGTATAATATGAAAACAAACATACACAAGTATAATATGAAAACAAACATACACAAGTATAGTATGAAAACAAACATACACAAGTATAGTATGAAAACAAACATACAAAAGTATAATATGAAAACAAACATACAAAAGTATAATATGAAAACAAACATACACAAGTATAGTATGAAAACAAACATACAAAAGTATAATATGAAAACAAACATACAAAAGTATAATATGAAAACAAACATACAAAAGTATAATATGAAAACAAACATACACAAGTATAATATGAAAACAAACATACACAAGTATAATATGAAAACAAACATACACAAGTATAGTATGAAAACAAACATACAAAAGTATAGTATGAAAACAAACATACAAAAGTATAATATGAAAACAAACATACAAAAGTATAATATGAAAACAAACATACAAAAGTATAATATGAAAACAAACATACACAAGTATAATATGAAAACAAACATACACAAGTATAATATGAAAACAAACATACACAAGTATAGTATGAAAACAAACATACACAAGTATAGTATGAAAACAAACATACAAAAGTATAATATGAAAACAAACATACAAAAGTATAATATGAAAACAAACATACACAAGTATAGTATGAAAACAAACATACACAAGTATAGTATGAAAACAAACATACACAAGTATAGTATGAAAACAAACATACAAAAGTATAGTATGAAAACAAACATACAAAAGTATAGTATGAAAACAAACATACCAAAGACAGAAGTTATGAAAAACAGCAAGTCATCAACAACAGTAGATATCACAATAGACAATTCAACAGAGAAACAAGGGGGACCAAGGGAAATAGACCAGGGAAGAGATGAATCGATAATATCACCACAACCATCCACAAACATTGACTCATGACGACTCAGGCGTCACATCTGGCCAGGAACAGAAACTTAAAGCTACCACCCCTACACTTAACATCTAGGGTGGATGCTAGTAACCAGGTTCCACTTGGTGAAAGACAATAGACAATACATTCTTCCTAAATGTATCTTCACCTAGTGAGAGCTAATTAGCCAAGGGAAACAATCGCTGAAAAAACAAGGACACATACTCGTCTGCATCTTTTAATTTGTCTCGTTTGATTTTACGAAAAATAGTCAAATCGTTAACCAAACATGAACCTGGTAACTTATAACTGATGTGTTCACCTCATTAAAATAATGCATACGTTCATAAATTTATCTCACTGGGGACTGTGGTAGCTTAGTGTCTAAGTCACTCGTTCGCTACACACAGAGAGAGAGAGAGAGAGAGAGAGAGAGAGAGAGTGGGGGCATCAAAGTTCCCTCGTTACTCGTGGTTTTAAGACAACATACGCTCATGGACCAAACAGTCACCATGAAACTTGCAATGACTGATGTTCTATGTCGGTTGAGGAACGTCACCATCGCACCAAATCAAATGCCCAAGACACTAGTGAATTTCTTGTCTACCACTGACTCGGAAGCTGAGCACTTATGGGAATCCGAGAGCTAGGACACTAGTTTATCACTCAACAACCTTTGTCGAGTTTGATCTCATTGACAAAATCTTTATTTTGTTGTATACCGTTATGGATAGAATGTTTATATTGTTGTATAACTTTATGGATAGAATGTTTATATTGTTGTATAACTTCGTTGATCGAATAATTATTTTGTTATTTAAGGTCATTGATGGATGACTACATTAATTTGACTTTATTCAGAACGATTACATTATTACATTGAAGTATGTGAAAGAAACGCTGTGTTAGATTACATTATTACATTGAAGTATGTGAGAGAAACGCTGTGTTAGATTACATTATTACATTGAAGTATGTGAGAGAAACGCTGTGTTAGATTACATTATTACATTGAAGTATGTGAGAGAAACTCTGTGTTAGATTACATTATTACATTGAAGTATGTGAGAGAAACGCTGTGTTAGATTACATTATTACATTGAAGTATGTGAGAGAAACGATGTGTTAGATTACATTATTACATTGAAGTATGTGAGAGAAACCCTGTGTTAGATTACATTATTACATTGAAGTATGTGAGAGAAACGCTGTGTTAGATTACATTATTACATTGAAGTATGTGAGAGAAACCCTGTGTTAGATTACATTATTACATTGAAGTATGTGAGAGAAACCCTGTGTTAGATTACATTATTACATTGAAGTATGTGAGAGAAACGCTGTGTTAGAATAATTGCAATGATAGTTTTAGTGCAAAGATGCTTTCCTCCAGGGATGTGTTTAAATTCAGTTATATGTTTAACTACAGCAATGTGTTTTTTTTCTTTTCTACGTTTTCCTGCTGGAATGTGTTTAACTGTATTTTTGTGACAGGGATGTATTTGACTACGTAGTTGTGTTTCACTGTAAGAATGCATGTTACTACAAAGATGTGTCTGTGAGTATGTATGTTGACTGCAAGATTGTACATATCTGTATGAGTGTGTTTCACTACAAAGATGTGTCTGTGAGTATGTATGTTGACTGCATGATTGCGCATATCTGTATGAGTGTGTTTCACTACAAAGATGTCTGTAGCTGCAAAGAAGTATTTTTATTACACAGATATGTTTTAACTGTATGAGTATATTTGACTACAGGTCTGCTTATATCTACACAGATGTTAATCTGCAGGTAAGCGGTATGGTATATAGATATGTTTTATTCTATGGGTGCCGGTTCCCACACACACACGCACACACACGCACGCACGCACACACACACATGTAAGTTTTACATTATGGATGTGTTGTGTATTTGACTATATGGTCATACAGAATTGTACATGTGTTGATAGTAGTACACACTTGACATATTTGTCTGCTTACAGAGAACAACTGCATGGAGATGAGAGCCGGTTATGATTACAATTGGACTGATGAAGACTGTTCCTTACCACTACCATCAGTTTGCAAAGCCGTGTAAGTTTAGCCATCATGTGTTGTGTATTTGTTCCTTACCACTACCATCAGTTTGCACAGCCGAGTAAGTTTAGCTGTGAACGTATTAATAGAGGTTATGAAGCTATCTCTGTCGTGGCTCTCTCACATTTCAATTAAAAGAGCACCAGTTGTGAACGTGTGAAACGTTCGTATGTAACCTGTCATGAAGGTTATGGAGGCTGCTTGTCATATAGTTATGACAGTACTAAGGTTGCTTCTTAAAGTGACACATAAAGTATAAATAAAAAGGCTGCAATCAGCTTTTACATATATCTTGTACTTTATTACTCAGTGTTCAAGTCCGGAAGGGTACAACATCCACTTGTAGATAAATTTCACAAAATGCATATAATATTCAGACATCTACTCAGTGTTCAGACTCTCAAGTCTGAAACAGTTCTCGAAGTCCAACCAGTTTGTCCGAAACTAACTTTTCTGGACAACCGTCCTGGTCTGCTTCCAAAACTCAACTCCGTTTCAAACTGACTCAAAACTCAAACTGACAACTAAAAACTGATCCCCACTAACTCTGGTCTTTCAGCACATCCCCCTTCTCATTCTCATCGGTCACCAGTCATTCCGATACGCATTTTAATAGCGTCTCCTAGTCTAGATAATCTCTCTGTGTTATCTCCTTACTGACCGGCAATGTTCACCGTAGTATACAATTAACCAGTCAGCCTTAGTGATTCATGTTACCATAAAACATTTCTTTCGGCTGAAGTCCAGGATTCATATCAATGAATGAATCTCTGTTAATGATACCATCTGCATTTCACTTTCTGGTCATAATGTGTCCCGGTCTGTCAGCTTCTCTATTATACCGTAAAATGTATGGGAAAATCTCTACTTTCCTATTTCGGTACAATTCCCGAGAGGTTGGGAATTCGGACCTAGGTGATACTGTTACACTCTCTTCCCATACTCACAACAGAAACATACGTAGTATTTTCTTAGCGATTACCCCAGGACCGAGGATTGTCGGCCTATGCAGAAAGTCGAACTCCAAGTAGCAAGCTCTCTCAAATCTTGCTATAACAAAACATACGTTACTATTTCTTTCGAGACTCTCTTAAGTAATGTGGCGTATGGGACTAGGGAAAGGTTTCCTCTACGTTCCCTGCATCTCGTCTGTTTACTACACACTCACGACATTCAAACAAATATATAGTCATATTATACATCATATATAACCTGTAAATCAAATAGTTCAATATACATCAACGAAAGCATGTCATGCATGTAACACCAGGGAACCAACAACTGACCCCCATTTACACATGATCTTCAACCCCTAACTTTCAGAATAGTGGTTGGCAGCTTCTACTGTGATTTCTTCTAGACCTGGTGTGGTCGTATCCGATGAAATTCCCTTGATCACCTGTGGTCATGTCATGGGACATTCCCTTGATCACACCTTGGGACATTCTCTCCATTACCCACTTCAAGATTTTTATCTGTAAAAATCTTCATTATACTGTCTCTCTGTCTGCTCACATGTGTAGGGCAGAGAACGCATCGTTTCATTCACATCAATCAGGGTAACAATTAAAAAAAATATCTTATGCAATCTTGAAAAAAAAAATCTCACAACAATCAACATAGGCATATCTCAATCATGATAGTGTACAACACCAACAAAAGAACAAATCAAGTAATTACTTGTACTGGCAACTGTTGGTTCTCGCTAGAGTCCTTCGGGCTAGTGCTAAAGCGTCAACTCTAGCATTTTCTATTTTCAATACACATATATTCGCGGCATCTGCCTGTACTTGGACCTCCCGTGAAGGTGCGATTATGTCGATGACATCGGCACTACTATCCTGTGCGCTCTGTACGACGTCTCCATCAGAACCGAAGCAGTCGTGCACTCGCGCCGTCTACTAGCAGCTCGAGTGTTCCGAAAAGGCGCGTCGTCCGTGCAGTCTACTGTGGATGTCGGGAGAGTCTCTCTCTCTGGCGGTTCTTCCCGAATCTCATCTATGTCTGTCGCTAAGGTCTCGTTGTCTTCGGTGTCGTCGCCTGCTATCGGCTCCTCATCTTCCGTGTCACTATCCTGGCCTTCTCCTTCATCATGCCCATCTGAGTCGTCACCTGCTATCTCCTCCGAGTGATGTCTCACGATAGACACGCTGCACTCGTCTCTTGTCTCCGGTTCCGTGTTATTATCTACGACTTCCTCGTTTTCTCTAGAGTCAGGACCTAACTCTGCGAGGCTGTCCGTTGTCCCGTCACTATCCAACACAAAGGTAGCCCACGGTTCATCTTCGTCTTCGCAAGGGGGGACGACGTAAGTGGCCCTGCGTTTCCTTCGCGCTCTTGGCTCCTGTCGACGATTCTCACAAGCACTGCTATCTTTCCGAAGGTGTTGAACTAGCGTCCGTATGGTTCTTTTACCTGCCTGGTGCTTAATGATGTATGACACTGGTTCTGTCCTTTCCGTAACTACGTAGCCCTTCATCCAGCGTGCGTCCAGCTTTGACTCCTTACAATAATTCTTGTAATACACGCTCTCTCCTACTTCAAACTCTTGGAGGATCGCTCCCTTGTCTGCGTATTTCTTTCTCCTTTCTTCCGCCACTTTGACGTTTTTCTGCACCATTTTGTGAGCTCGATGCATTTCCTGCAGTGTGGTTTCCAGGGCGTCTTCTCCCAGGTATTTCCGTCTAGGCTTTAAGAGGTTGTCAATCGGTAGCATCGGCTGCCTACCGTGTAACAGGTAGAATGGGGAAAACCTGTGCTCTCATTAGAGTTGGTTCGAATTGCTGATAGTGCCTGGTTGAGGTAAACATCCCAATTTCGGTCGTCCCTTCCAACTGCCTTGGCCAAAATGTTCGTCAGAACTTTATGTTGACGTTCATTAACCCCATTAGCCTGCGGCCAATAAACTGAAGTGGTGATGTGGCGTATGTTCAGGGACCTCAACGCCTTCTCGAACTTCCGGCTCGTAATTTCACCTCCGTTGTCGGTCAGGATGAACTGAGGACAATTGTGTCGCGGAATAAACTCGGTTAACAACAACCTCACCACAGTCTCGGTTGTCTTGTCTGGCACGGCGAATGCTTCTGGCCACCTGCTATAGCAGTCGGTGAACTGCACTATATATCGGTTTCCCGTCCACGTCCCAGGAAACGGCCCTGCCAGGTCGATACTGACCTTTTGCATTACGTAGTGTGGTTTGTCGGTAACCTGCAACGGACACTTTATCTCCTTCATATTCCGCAACCGACAAACCTCACAGCTGGCCACCTTCTGCTGCACATCTCTGAACATTTTAGGCCAATAATATTTTCTTTTTAAGGCGTCGAGACATTTATCCCGGCTCATATGTCCGTTATCCTCATAGTATTGTCTCAACACTCTTTCTCTTAGTGATGTCGGAATGTACACCTTCAACTCCGGGTTCGAGTCCCTCTGTGCAAGATAACACAGCACGTTTTCTCCTTCGGACAGCGTGAAACAGTCGACACTTTTGTCGTCTTTATTTGTCAACATGATGTCTATCTTCTTCTTGAGGTCAGGATCCAGTTCCTGCTCAGCCCTCATGTCTATCATGAGCCCTGTGTCTTTCTCTCCCGCCTTTCGGGTTCGTCCTTCCAACTCGTCCACTAGTATGGGTTCGTTTTATGTACGTGCTTCGGTTCTCTCGCTAGGTTGTGAGTGTTATTTCCTCCGCCGGGGCTTCCGACGCTCCTCCACTTGCCTCCTTAGGGATTTTAGGCTCTCCTGCATGTCGTGGTCTAAGGGTTTTGGTGACTCCTCTCTCGCCTTTCTATGAGTCCGTGCGGGCTGCACTACCTGAATTCTATGCACTTTTGGGATTTATACTCTTCTTATTTCCATCTGAGTCCCTATCCCTACCAACCTGGGTTGTGCTGGGGCAATTGACACACCCTTGGTGCGTAAGATATGCACCTTCCACTGAAGACAAGCTGCTCTTTCGGCTTTCGAACTAAACTCTACGAAAGCAAACCTCCTACGTTTACCGTGGCGGTCTACTTGTAACGAGACCTCCTTCACGACTACAATATCTTGTAATTTCTCCCTCTCGTACTTTACTATTTATGCTACCTATAAACATCCTGACTCCGTGATCCCTTGCTCTAATTTATCAATGTGCGACGTTCCTGTTCTATCGATACCATATTCCAATCGCACAGGTCTTCTATCTCCAATCTAACTGTGGACACCTTTCTTGGTTCTAGTGCATCTACTCTTTTTCTCAACACCTCCTTGATTCTTCCCACGTATGCTCTTCTCTGGATGGGGCTTGGAGTCTGGAGTCCACTCTGGTAAGCCCCATTCGCTGAGCGGAACTACCTTTTCCCACACTCTCTATATTGGTTGCATTTTCTATCCTGGGGACAGGTCTTCTGAGTTGCCTGTCCTCATGAGGTGCTCTCCTTGCTCTGCACTCTCTTGTGAGATGCCCCTTTTGCCCACAACTGAAGCA
This sequence comes from Meghimatium bilineatum, assembly GCA_034231615.1. Lineage (NCBI taxonomy): Eukaryota > Metazoa > Mollusca > Gastropoda > Stylommatophora > Philomycidae > Meghimatium > Meghimatium bilineatum. Next base: position 8,420,413 of record CM067305.1, read on the forward strand.
TTGTCCATTCCTAATTAATTCGGTCTGCCTTTCTCTCTGTGTTCCCTGTATCCGGCCACGGTGGTCCTCATCTCTACCCCGATATGTTCTATCGGCTTCAGCTGGGGTGTCTTGGTTCCTATCTTGACTCTGAGAACTCATGTTATATTCAACCCATCTTGTTGTGCGTTCTTTTTTTGTTGCTATCTGGATAGCTTTTTTCCAACGTTGTTAGCTCTGCCTCCAACACATGGCGTTATTCCTCCTGGCTTCAATCCATCCATAAAATGGTGTAGCAGCTGTTTGCACACCCCTTTCTCTTCCATTTCATTTGGGAACGCTTCCTCGGCTAAATTGGTAAGCCTGTCTCCAAATGCCTCTATTGATTCGTCCGGTTTTTGGCTAATTTTCGCTAATTTTGTCAGTGCATACTGCCCCCCTGTGAGGCCTGCATACCTCCTTTCTAATTCTGCTCGTAGTTCCTTCCAAGATTCCGTCGGAGTTCTTGCTAACCTTTTAAGGATTACATCAGCAACTAATCCACGGCTTGCTTGTAGCGCTATGATTCGTTTTGTGTCGTCATTGGCTTTTGTCACCAATGCAAATTTCTCAATCTCGCCTATCCACTCCTTGAAGCGGTGCTCCTCTCCTGCGAAGGGTGCGATCGCCGTAGCTGCTCCCTGATACCTCAGGGTCTCCATTAGATCTTGTATCGATCCCCTTTCTGTTTCTGTGAGTTTGATTTCTGCGCGCGTGTGGATGTCAAGATGGAGTAGTGTCTCTGACATCGAGGTTGTTATGTTTCTGTGTAGTAGATCTCATGTTCTCGGTCCTCACATGACACTCATCTCTCATTTAGAGCTCCAAGTATACCAGAATCTATCACCACACCTTAGTAACAGCTTTGGCAAGCCGGCGACACCAGCAACTGAGGAGTGTTGGTCTGGAGATAGAGGACATGTTTATACAAGCATGCAAAGTTGTGATATGGCGGACTGCGATATCAATTATCATCATTCATTCTATTAAACAAGGTTCATCTCTAGCCATAAATCACTTATCATCATTCATTCTATTAAACAAGGTTCATCTCTAGCCATAAATCACTTATCATCATTCATTCTATTAAACAAGGTTCATCTCTAGCCATAAATCACTTATCATCATTCATTCTATTAAACAAGGTTCATCTCTAGCCATAAATCACTTATCATCATTCATTCTATTAAACAAGGTTCATCTCTAGCCATAAATCAATTGTCATCATTCATTCTATTAAACAAGGTTCATCTCTAGCCATAAATCAATTGTCATCATTCATTCTATTAAACAAGGTTCATCTCTAGCCATAAATCACTTATCATCATTCATTCTATTAAACAAGGTTCATCTCTAGCCATAAATCAATTATCATCATTCATTCTATTAAACAAGGTTCATCTCTAGCCATAAATCAATTATCATCATTCATTCTATTAAACAAGGTTCATCTCTAGCCATAAATCACTTATCATCATTCATTCTATTAAACAAGGTTCATCTCTAGCCATAAATCACTTATCATCATTCATTCTATTAAACAAGGTTCATCTCTAGCCATAAATCACTTATCATCATTCATTCTATTAAACAAGGTTCATCTCTAGCCATAAATCACTTATCATCATTCATTCTATTAAACAAGGTTCATCTCTACATAAATCAATTATCATCATTCATTCTATTAAACAAGGTTCATCTCTAGCCATAAATCACTTATCATCATTCATTCTATTAAACAAGGTTCATCTCTAGCCATAAATCACTTATCATCATTCATTCTATTAAACAAGGTTCATCTCTAGCCATAAATCAATTGTCATCATTCATTCTATTAAACAAGGTTCATCTCTAGCCATAAATCACTTATCATCATTCATTCTATTAAACAAGGTTCATCTCTAGCCATAAATCACTTATCATCATTCATTCTATTAAACAAGGTTCATCTCTAGCCATAAATCACTTATCATCATTCATTCTATTAAACAAGGTTCATCTCTAGCCATAAATCACTTATCATCATTCATTCTATTAAACAAGGTTCATCTCTAGCCATAAATCACTTATCATCATTCATTCTATTAAACAAAGTTCATCTCTAGCCATAAATCAATTGTCATCATTCATTCTATTAAACAAGGTTCATCTCTAGCCATAAATCACTTATCATCACTCATCATCATTTTTTTGTAACTAACTCTGCCATCGCGTGGCGATGTGAGAGTTGTGTGAACTAGAGAAAGTGTGGAATCAAGTTTGTAGATGGAGGAGAGGGGGGGGGGAGCTGGTTTTGGGATCTTCACAAATATATTATAAAAAAACCAACTTTGGTTGCAAAAGAATTTTCTACTTCTTCTGCGTTTGTTCTCAAATTCCTGCAGATTCAATGATGTAGTCCACAGAACGGAATGTGTTGTGTCACGGTTTACAACTTTGCTATATAATACCAGCGACTTCCGCACGACACATCCGACTCAGCATGACTTCTCGATCACATTTACAGTATGTGAAATGGCATAACCAATAACAAATTCAATCCCACAACACCCAATGTCTCATCTTACGACACGCATAGAAGGTAAACAGAGTTGATGCTCTTTTTATCCCTCTTTGGTTCCTGTAAGTTACGGACGAAAAAGGAATTGGTCAGATGTCCTTGTACAAAGTATAAAAAATCAAACACATGCCAATAATAAGGCGGACAGACTAGTAAATAAGGGAGCAAGACAAGAATAGTTATAAACACTAACGGTACCCGCTAAAACGATGTTGATGAACAAGGAAACTTAGCTGAACAGAATGGCCATGTGAAACCCTGAGAGAAATTTAGAAATATATCACTAGCCGTAATCCGAAAGATAACATCGAATAGGAAAATGGTTCGAGTACCATCGACTTTGTACACAACATGTACATATTATCAATCACATGAAGATAATACAACCACGACAAACTTCAATGTGTCGGTTGTGCACTAATCCTACCGAACTGTTGACCACCAACTATCCGAATATCCAGCGCTTGATGATGTTACAAAAAACAACCTTTTTCTCTACAGTTGCATAAATGGAACACCCTATATGGGACAAAACAACAGTTCACAAATACATGCATATATTACAGAATGCCATTGGGTTAAAGGGCATAAGCTCATGGACTGCTAGATCAGCAGCCAATCAACTATCACAGCTGCACCGATGACTTATAGTAATTATCCGACGAGAGTACTTATACAAGTGATCGAGAAAACTACTTGCTACCTAATTAGCATCTATGCACCGCCAACGGAGCGAATTGCATTAGTTGATAATGAGCTTGCTTACTATCACAGATTTACAGCGTACGAGGCTAGAAACCACGTCCGGACAAACCACAAATCCGGGTAGTGATTTCTCGCCGGACACGGCCGTTTCTCCAGTCGACCCGACTGTAAATAGGTACTTGACATGTGTTGGCAAGATAAATATAGCAAGAAAGGGAATTGACCATCCAGAATTGTTGGATATGATCATCTGTAGACTCATGGAAGAGTTGGATATGATCATCTGTAGACTCCAGGAAGAGTTGGATATGATCATCTGTAGACTTCAGGAAGAGTTAGATATGATCATCTGTAGACTCCAGGAAGAGTTGGATATGATCATCTGTAGACTCCAGGAAGAGTTGGATATGATGATTTGCAAACCTGAAAGAGTTGTATATCAGCATCAGTTCTTCGAAACACGAGATAGACAAGTACAACAGCAGTATCTTACGTTTGTTGGGACTATGTACCACTTGGTGATTTCAATCTCACTAACTTGGTCTTTCGAATGTCAACGCGCCACAAGACTTCAGGAATGCCATCCATGCTCTAAACAGTGACACCAGTTAGATTATGTCATTACCAGGAGGAGGTACTTGGGAAATATATGTGTTACTAAACCCATATGTGGGACTTCTGATAGTGACGTCCGTTGATGGAGGGGTTTTCTCTAATCAAGTCTGGGTCATTCCGCCGATCGTTGGATTAATCAACTAACATCGTAAAGTCCAGACCGATTTGTGTAACAAATCAGTTCATTCCAATTCTTTTACATTCAGAATTATTTTGTGAACAAATGTCTTCGTAGGATAACTAACACCCATTGGAGTGAATTCAAATCGAATGATAAAATCAGAGAAGAGACACATCAAAATTTAAGCACAGATGTTATCAGAAAACGCCGTTGATCCTACATCAGGCATGCTCTACGCGCAGACATCAACAGAATGAACCACCAATCTCTTTAATGGATACATACATGCAAAAGAGACTGGGGTAGTTCAAAAGAAACACTCAGAAGAACGATAGTTAGAGAAAGTAAAACAATCAATATCCATACTATTCAAGAACTGCACAGAATAGCTTTGAACAGACAGAATTGGAGAACTCTGATCTCTGCCCTATGCGATAACTTCAGCGCAAAAGGAAAATGAATGAATGAATGAAACCCATTTGTGGTACAAAATTCTGGAATGACCACAGACTAAAAGCGAACCGGATCAACTTATATATCTTTCGAAACCCCGCAAGAATAAAAGAAAATGAAATGCGTGAACACTGAATACAATTTAGTATAGATTGATAATATTAAACAGGATATATGACTTATTATTTGTTGAAGGCGACAGTGTAGAGGCCTATATTTGGAAGCATATATCCTGCCACTAAGACCATATGTGTAGGGACGATATAATGATGCTGATGATATTGTGCAGCTCTCCTTCACTTGAATCCAATTTTCATCGCTCAAGTCAGGACTTTCATCATCATCTCAAAAAAGTCCTGCGGTTATATTCGAGTAGTAAAGTGGCAGGTGTGGATACCCTACTGGACAACGTGGAGGTCGCACGGTCAGAAAGACGCACCGTACTTGTAGAGAAAGAGCTAGCAAGGTACAAAATTGACATCGCTGCCCTCAGCGAGACATGACTGTCTGAGGAACGTGAACTTGTGAAACAAGGCGCTGGATATTCCTTCTTCTGGACTGGCAGAAAAAAATAAGTGAAACGTGAAGCTGGAGTTGACTTTGCAATTAAATCTAACCTAGCCAGAAAAATGGATGGATCTCCAAAGGGCCTTAATGACCGGCTGATGACTATTCGCCTTCCACTTTCCAAAAATCGGCATGCTACAGTCGTTAGTGTGTATGCCCCGACTATGACGAACCTCGATGAACAGAAAGAAAAGTTCTATGATGACTTGAAAATATGATACAGGAAGCCTCCAAATCCGACAAACTCATCATCCTTGTAGACTCAACTTCCTCTCCATAATAAGATTTCATGGATGCACCCACGATCAAAACAGTGACATAAAATTGATTATGTCATCGTGAGACGTTTGTTTTTGTTTTTCGTTCGCTCCATTGTAACCATCACGGATATCCGTGCGATTTCCGCCGGGATTGTGATTACGTTGTGCCACCGTTATGCGCCTTGTAGGCCTAGCACATCCGATTTCGGCATGCCTTGACAATTCGGGTTGGCTACCCTTAGCCTGTGACAGCCTCTATATCTGTCTCCAGGCACGCGTTGTGGAGACTCTTCGCCCAGACGATTTTCTTGCTCTCGTCTGACTCGAACGAGGTGTTCCACTGTCTATGAAATTGCCTCGTGTAATTGGACGTGCTGTGCCTGTGCCCATTGGATACTGAACCGTTTCTCATCCGTGAGCCTGGTTCCTTAAGGGGAAGAACTCAACAGAGGAGTTGGACCCTGGCTCTTTCGCCCTCTTAGCCGAGGTGTCATTCACCGACATCGTGTACCCCTTGTCCAAGTTCGAGTCTCACACCACGCGTTTGAGAGCAAGGCGTTCTCGAGCTGAGCGTCCTTGTCCCAATAGCGCCTGAGCCCATCAGGTACTGAACCCTTTCTCTCTTCAAGTGTATTTCCGGTGTAGGAAAACCTGACAGTAGAGTTGGGCCAGGGCTAAATCGTTGTCCCTTTTGTGCCTGAGCGCATCGAGTACGGAACCCTTTCTCTTCGCGAGCATATTTCCGGTTTAGGAGGCTCGACATTAGAGTTGACGAAGCTTGTAGTTCCCCTTTCCTAGGGACTTCTCACTTTCTATTTGCAGTTCGCGCTGCCCTCTAGCGCTGTTCTGCCCTTTCATTGTTTCATTGTACTCGGTATGAAATCTATGTCTCTCGCCATGCATCTACCTTTACGTGCCTTTTACATTGGCCGCCCCTCCAATGTTCGGACTGGACTGACTAGCTTCACTGTATGTCGACAGTGTCACTATATGTGGTGATGCTGGTGGTGTCGGAGATATGTCTGTCTCTTGTGCAGGCAAATCTCTTTCCATCTGCTACCTCCACATTCTTGGACACAATCCCCAAATGATTTGGCCAGAATCAGCTCGAGCTGCTGTATTTCTGTTTCCAGGGTGCACCGCGTGGAGGTACATTTGGGATCTTGGTTATCTGCTAACCCTGGGTCCGCCTAGAGCAATGCGTTCCCTTTGCACCCCGTGAGACAACGTGATAAGTAGTATGTTAGAGTCACTAAATCCATGTGTGGCGCTGACTGCTGGACGGAACACAGACTGCCAGTCTCCAAAATGAATCTATACATTGCATCTCCGGCGACTTCAAAATAGCAAACAGTCAAAACGAAACTTTCTCCAAATTGAAAGATCCACTTTATATACAGCTTCTGCGCAGCTCAATGTATACCACAATTGCACCATTGACAGTCGACTCCATAGACATTAAAAAAATCTGGGAAAACCTCCGTGACAATATCTACAGAACTACAGAAAATGTTGTGGGCGTTGCTGTTGGCAGGTATCAAGACTGGTGTGACAAAAACGATGTACAGATCACAGCTCTCCTGGACAATAAGCACAAACAGCACAATGTTTATCAAAACTAAGGAGAATGCAAGATTCATGGTTTAGTAGCAAAGACAAAGAGATACAGTATTACGCTGACAGTAATAATATTCAGAAATATTATTCAACGCTAAAATCAATTTATAGCCCAGTCTACAGGAACGTCTCCTCTTCTTAGCGCAGACAGAAATCATACCATCACTGATAGAGAGGAAAGTCTCAAACGCGGGGCTGAACAGTTTGAAAATGTACTAATCTGCCAACATTAACGACGAAGCGATTGCCTGCATCACGCAAATACCAATCAATCATTCGTTATTGGAGCCCCATTGCCTTGAGGAGGTGGAGAAAACAATCTCAAATTAGTCGGTATGAAAAGGCTTAGGTTTAGACTCTATACCAGCGGAAGTTTACGCTGTCAGTGGTCCTATTATGATTGCTAAACTCACAGAGCTCTTCCATACAAGGTGGAACCTCGAAGCGATACCGCAAGACTTTAAGGATGCTTCCATCATACATCTATACAATTGGAAAGCGAATCACTTAGCTTGTGACAACCACCAAGACATATCCCTGCACTCTATAACAGGCAAGATCCTTGCTAATGTCATATTAAACAGACCTCAAGCCCAACTTGAGACAGATCTCCTCCCAGAGAGCCAATGTGGCTTCCGACAGGGCAGATGTACGGTTTATATGATATTGACTGCCAGACAACTACAGGAAAAAAAACTGAACAGTCGCGAACAGAACATTGGCCTCTACACCACATTTGTCAGGCTAAGGCATTCGACACTGTAAATCGCGAAGGGCTATGGAAGATCATGGCCAAATTTGTATGTCCCGAAAAATTCACCAACATGGTTCATTAGTTCCATGATGGTATGATAGGCTGTGTGCAAGATGACGGCGCGCACTCAAACCCGTTTCCAGTAATTGACGGTGTCAAACAAGATTGTGTCATGGCTCCAACGCTCTTCAGCATGGTGTTATCCGCCACGTTAAATGATGCCTTCCAGAATAACAGTGCAGGAATTTGTTTTCGCTAACGAGCTGATGGAGGGCTTTTCAATCTTAGTAGATTAAAGACCAAGACCAAAACTAAGACGGAAATTGTTCACGACCTCTTTTTCATCGACGATTGTGGACTATACGCTACCAGTCTGAAAAACATGCAGGACAGCATGGACCTCTTTTCTTTGGCCTGTGATGAGCTGGGTCTCACCATCATCACCGCGAAGACATTAGTAATGTACCGACCAGCGCCAGGTGTCCCATATACCGAACCAGTAATCATAGTAAAGGGACTCAATACTAATAATAAGGTTGTATATTTCGGCAGCACCCTATCGCAAACTGCAACAATTGACGAGGAGTGTGCCCTGTGTATTAATCGCGCCAGTGCGGCATTCGGGAGCATTCGTGCCAACGTCTGAATCAGGCGTGGTCTCAGTTTGACAACTAAGTTGCTCGTGTACCGTGCAGTGGTTCTACCAACACTCCTTTATGCTGCGTCATCCTGAGATTAACTCTTTCCACCTTCGGTGCCTAAGAAACCTCATGGAAGTACGAGCGTATGTTGGCCCTATTGTGTACCAGACAAGGAAATCCTTCAAACGTCCCATTTGCCCCGCTGACTAGATCCCAACTCCATTTTTTCATTGTGACAAATGTTTTATTGTTTTTCTACTAGTTCATCATATTTATTGGCTTTCATGCCATGCTCCTCTTAGCTTGCGAAGGAGAAATTTCATCATCCTCATATGGAAACTCACGTATAATGAAGTCAATCCTCTAGTCTATTCAATCATTTCTACAACTCGTATAATATGCAATTGTGCATTGGGACCGATCAGACAGCAATAGCAAACTACTCAACATATTTATATTGCCTAGAACATCACCACAACCAAAAAATGCTGAATTGATGGCTACATCCTGAATAGAATACAAATAAAAAACAAAATGACATGTAGCCTGTAGATATCATTATTAAATAAAGAAATATTGTGTTTGCTTGGTTATATTATGTCACTATTGCCTCATGCCATCATTGTCCATTTTTTCAAGGTTAAGTTACAGAAAATAAATGATGGCTGCCGAAGTGTAGTCATGACAACGTTGAGGTCCAGCAGTAGGGACAACCAATCACAAAGTTTAGAATGACTCTTCAAAAGCACAGTGATAGAAAATGCAATTTTTAATTGTATTATGACACTTAATTAAACTTGTTGAGTTATATTCAATCTCGTGTTCTGTGTTGACTTGTCACGTGTTCTCATTTGAATCTGGTTAGTTATTGTATATGTTATGTATTGAGTTTAGTTCAGGGACGTAGATATGATTGATTACCTTAAGCAGGAGCATTTACCTAAAATAAAAATAAAAGAATTAAGAACGGTCACTTATCCTTTTGTGAGTAAATTGTTCATTATTAGACGGGAGATTTGAATTTTTGTGAAAAATCACTAACGAAGGGGTTTTACCGACCTCTTGATTTAATTCCAAGTACTAAAACTCACGGTTAGATTTGTTGGGGGGGGGGGGGGGTGTTAATATATACACTATACATCTGGTTCTGTGTCCCTGAACTAAACAGCGCTCGTCATTGACGGCCAAAGTACTGGGTTCAAATCCAGCCGCAGGAAATTGTGCATCCGGACCGTTTAGAAAGCAATGGCAAACTACTAAACGTATTTATATTGCCTCGAAAATCGCTACAGCTAGTAAATTCTGTGTGGATTGCTTCAACAGGAATTGAATATGCTGCCAATTTTTTTATACAATGTATATATATATATATATACAGTGCTTTTTCCTAGGAAAAGGTAGGTAGGTATATGCTTAGTTTGCGAAAAATTCCACATCCCCACCTCGATATAATTAAACACACACACAAATACAATTGATTACTTGAAAAAATATTTCTAAAAATGTTATATACAAAACGTACGTTTAAATAGTTCGATATTTGGCTGTGAAGAATTCTTATGTTTGGACGCAAAGTTCTGAATTGCATTATCTAGAATCTAGATTCTAAGTGAAATTTAATCCAATTATCAGCAGAACTCGTTGTTAAGAGTGACCAGACGTTAACTAATGTTAATGTTATTAAAGTTAAACTATTGTGAAACATACCTGCTCAGGCCCTTCTCCTAACTAATCATATGTTCCATGATCCACACATCGTCACTTATCTTGGCTTACGCTTCTGATCAATGTGGTCACTGGCAAGTACTTTAATTCGCAAACCAATAAAAAGCACAAGAAAGTTGGCTCAGCAAAGATAAATAAATGAGTGGGATTAGCGTGAAACATTATTCTGGAAATTTACCTCTAAATGACAACACCGAAACTAAACTACTGGCTTCCTTTGAATATGTGTGAATATCACTTGTACGGCCCCGGTCAGCCGGACATTTTACCCTTCGTTTATTGTCGCGAATATTCCTTTGTTCGCCACCATGGACATTACAAGACTTGTAGGGTACATTGGGGCTCATCCTTCTAACGTGACGGATTTGACTTTTATGGTAATTTTAATTTTCGTTGTCTGACAACACAAAATGAGCAACAGATTTGACTGTCCAACAGCAGAGCACAGATTACAGTAGTGCCGTGCACTGGTGTACCTTCAAGTACATGCAGATAAGGAACACCCGTTGTATTTCGAAATACAGAAAGTTAAAGGCAGCAAACATAAGAGAGGGAAGTCGTGGACAGGACGTGCTGAGGATGTCATACACAGCTTGTGCAGATTGCAAGATGTGGCAGCATGTGCAAATGGATAAGTTTACCCACAGATTTCGAAACTTGTTTGAGAGTAGTAATATCACTTAGCAGGGAATACAGAGAATGATGTCCCACAGCAGTAGAGAAAAATGAGCAGGATGTGGTCAGTGAGAATGCCAAAGAGGAGGATATTATTATATTCACGGATCGATCTGTGATTAGACATGCTCGCAGTGCTTGGGCTTTCACAGCTCAGTGCGCAGGTAAAACGATCAGGGAGGAGAGTGGGGCCTTTGTGGTTACTACACGTATCATGACCACGAAGACTGGCGGTGATTAGGGCATTTGAGTGGGTATATACACAGAAGGTAACGCAGGTCTGCATCTTGAGTGACTCTATGAGTATGATTAGGAAGGTACATGTGGATCTCGTTCACGAACAGTGGATTGAGACCTTCTTGATAAATGCGAGGCTGAAAGTTGTTACATTTATTTTCGTATGGGACATGTGGGTGTTCGAGGCAATGAAAGAGCAGATCAACTGGCCTCATACGCGAGTGTAGCACAGGATAATAGTCGAGCTGACGTTTTGAATTCCTTAAGAGATGTAGAACTTGAGAGTGAGACTACAAACAGAAATGTGTAGCACACATGATTTACATTCAGGTCGTGTAAATAAATTGTAATTAGCCATCACAGAAAATTCTGGGGGCCTTACCAGATATATCCCAAGTTCAAGAAACAGATCAAAAACGCTTTAGGTTTAGAAAGAAACACCAACTTTAGCTCTTGCAGACCAACTTTAGCTCTTGCATACCAACTTTAGCTCGTGCATACCACCTTTAGCTCTTGCATACCAACTTTAGCTCTTGCATACCAACTTTAGTTCTTGCATACCAAAAATAAACTTCCAAGGGACAGTTTCGAGATGAGAAATTTAAATCAGTCAAGTCAGACTTGTGGCTATTGTGTCTGCTCACATGTAGGATTCAAGTCAATTCGCAAACTTTCACATTTCTCACAGATTCACTTTGTCAATCCTATGACAGTCTTCAATCTGTCAATAAGGCACAGTTTTGTTGGCTCTATATCATGGTGGTTCATTACTTGCTGTAATCTTTGATGTACATGTCATACATGTCACATGCTGTAATCTTTAATATACATGTCATACATGTCACATGCTGTAACCTTTGATGTACATGTCATACATGTCACATGCTGTAACCTTTGATGTACATGTCATAAATGTCACATGCTGTAACCTTTGATATACATGTCATAAATGGCACATGCTGTAACCTTTGATATACATGTCATACATGTCACATGCTGTAACCTTTGATGTACATGTCATACATGTCACATGCTGTAACCTTTGATGTACATGTCATAAATGTCACATGCTGTAACCTTTGATATACATGTCATAAATGTCACATGCTGTAACCTTTGATATACATGTCATACATGTCACATGCTGTAACCTTTGATGTACATGTCATACATGTCACATGCTGTAACCTTTGATATACATGTCATAAATGTCACATGCTGTAACCTTTGATATACATGTCATAAATGGCACATGCTGTAACCTTTGATATACATGTCATACATGTCACAATCTGTAACCTTTGATATACATGTCATAAATGTCACATGCTGTAACCTTTGATATACATGTCATAAATGTCACATGCTGTAACCTTTGATATACATGTCATAAATGTCACATTCTGTAACCTTTGATATACATCTCATAAATGTCACATGCTGTAACCTTTGATATACATTTCATAAATGTCACATTCTGTAACCTTTGATATACATGTCATAAATGTCACCTATGAAGGGTTTTGCATGGGGTCTGCTGCCCAATAGAATGTCAATGACTAAAAAGTCATGTCAAATTTTTATGAGTCTAGCCAAAATACGCAAATATTGCAGCTAAGCTGTAAAACATGACACAACACATTCCATTCTTTGGATTGCATCCAGCTAACCTGAAGGAATTTGAGAATGAACAGAGATGAGGTACTGTCTCATAAAGAATAAAGAAATCTAGAAATAAAGAAATCTAATGAAGATATTTATATAAATAAAAACACAATAGTGAGATGTGTCTATTTCTGAATTGATTTATTCTACTTGTTATATTCTTATTTGTTCTCCATTTCCTCTTAGTTACACTATATTTCATTTCATGTTACAATTTGTTACATTAAATGTATGTACCCACTTAACAGGGAAGTACCGAAGAAGAGTTCAACTGAATATTTCATTTGATCTTGTTGATTTTTATCAAGGTGACAGAACATCCACATACTGATGCAAGAAAACAACATACACATTTTTTAATGTACTTTTTTTAAATTAAATTAAAAGAAAATAAATTACTGGTAACTTAAAAACAAAGACCTTAAATAAATTGATCTCGAATTGTGTGGAACACGTCCCCAAGAATTCACATCTTTAAACTATTTTGAGATTATTTGTTTGACCTACAAGTTTTCAAAAGTGTAGCTGAACCATTTTAATGGGATCAGGACCATCACATCCTGCCATGAGTATAACACCATGAGTACAACAGTATCCCAGGATCATCACATCCGGCCATGAGTATAACACCATGAGTACAACAGTATCCCAGGATCATCACATCCGGCCATGAGTACAGCAGTATCCCAGGATCATCACATCCTGCCATGAGTACAGCAGTATCCCAGGATCATCACATCCGGCCATGAGTATAACACCATGAGTACAACAGTATCCCAGGATCATCACATCCGGCCATGAGTACAGCAGTATCCAAGGATCATCACATCCTGCCATGAATACAGCAGTATCCCAGGATCATCACATCCGGCCATGAGTATAACACCATGAGTACAACAGTATCCCAGGATCATCACATCCTGCCATGAGTACAGCAGTATCCCAGGATCATCACATCCGGCCATGAGTACAGCAGTATCCCAGGATCATCACATCCTGCCATGAGTACAGCATTATCCCAGGATCATCACATCCGGCCATGAGTACAGCATTATCCCAGGATCATCACATCCGGCCATGAGTACAGCATTATCCCAGGATCATCACATCCGGCCATGAGTACAGCATTATCCCAGGATCATCACATCCGGCCATGAGTACAGCATTATCCCAGGATCATCACATCCTGCCATGAGTACATAATTATCCCAGGATCATCACATCCTGCCATGAGTACAGCAGTATCCCAGGATCATCACATCCTGCCATGAGTACAGCATTATCCCAGGATCATCACATCCGGCCATGAGTACAGCATTATCCCAGGATCATCACATCCTGCCATGAGTACAGCAGTATCCCAGGATCATCACATCCTGCCATGAGTACAGCATTATCCCAGGATCATCACATCCTGCCATGAGTACAGCAGTATCCTAGGATCATCACAGCCTGCCATGAGTACAGCATTATCCCAGGATCATCACATCCTGCCATCCCATGTTTTTTGTATAAGGATAGACACTTCCTGCAGACAATTAACTGTTAACTGGCGTTATCGAGATACCATTTTGTCTATATCAAAAATAAGCATATTACTGATCCTGCAGAATGTGAACTAAATTTGACATCACTCTGACTCCAGTAACAAGCATTACTGATCCTGTAGAATGTGAACTAAATTTGACATCACTCTGACTCCAGTAACAAACATCACTGATCCTGCAGAATGTGAACTAAATTTGACATCACTCTGACTCCAGTAACAAACATTACTGATCCTGCAGAATGTGAACTAAATTTGACATCACTCTGACTCCAGTAACAAACATTACTGATCCTGCAGAATGTGAACTAAATTTGACATCACTCTGACTCCAGTAACAAACATTACTGATCCTGCAGAATGTGAACTAAATTTAACATCACTCTGACTCCAGTAACAAACATCACTGATCCTGCAGAATGTGAACTAAATTTGACATCACTCTGACTCCAGTAACAAACATCACTGATCCTGCAGAATGTGAACTAAATGTGACATCACTCTGACTCCAGTAACAAGCATTACTGATCCTGCAGAATGTGAACTAAATGTGACATCACTCTGACTCCAGTAACAAACATCACTGATCCTGCAGAATGTGAACTAAATTTGACATCACTCTGACTCCAGTAACAAACATCACTGATCCTGCAGAATGTGAACTACATTTGACATCACTCTGACTCCAGTAACAAACATTACTGATCCTGCAGAATTTGAACTAAATTTGACATCACTCTGACTCCAGTAACAAAACATCACTGATCCTGCAGAATGTGAACTAAATTTGACATCACTCTGACTCCAGTAACAAACATCACTGATCCTGCAGAATGTGAACTAAATTTGACATCACTCTGACTCCAGTAACAAACATTACTGATCCTGCAGAATGTGAACTAAATTTGACATCACTCTGACTCCAGTAACAAGCATTACTGATCCTGCAGAATGTGAACTAAATGTGACATCACTCTGACTCCAGTAACGAATATTACTGATCCTGCAGAATGTGAACTAAATTTGACATCACTCTGACTCCAGTAAGAAACATCACTGATCCTGCAGAATGTGAACTAAATTTGACATCACTCTGACACCAGTAACAAGCATTACTGATCCTGCAGAATGTGAACTAAATTTGACATCACTCTGACTCCAGTAACAAGCATTACTGATCCTGCAGAATGTGAACTAAATGTGACATCACTCTGACTCCAGTAACGAACATTACTGATCCTGCAGAATGTGAACTAAATTTGACATCACTCTGACTCCAGTAACAAACATCACTGATCCTGCAGAATGTGAACTAAATGTGACATCACTCTGACTCCAGTAACGAACATTACTGATCCTGCAGAATGTGAACTAAATGTGACATCACTCTGACTCCAGTAACGAACATTACTGATCCTGCAGAATGTGAACTAAATGTGACATCACTCTGACTCCAGTAACGAACATCACTGATCCTGCAGAATGTGAACTAAATGTGACATCACTCTGACTCCAGTAAGGAACATTACTGATCCTGCAGAATGTGAACTAAATGTGACATCACTCTGACTCCAGTAACGAACATTACTGATCCTGCAGAATGTGAACTAAATGTGACATCACTCTGACTCCAGTAACGAACATTACTGATCCTGCAGAATGTGAACTAAATGTGACATCACTCTGACTCCAGTAACAAACATTACTGATCCTGCAGAATGTGAACTAAATTTGACATCACTCTGACTCCAGTAACAAACATCACTGATCCTGCAGAATGTGAACTAAATTTGACATCACTCTGACTCCAGTAACAAGCATTACTGATCCTGCAGAATGTGAACTAAATTTGACATCACTCTGACTCCAGTAACAAGCATTACTGATCCTGCAGAATGTGAACTAAATTTGACATCACTCTGACTCCAGTAACAAACATTACTGATCCTGCAGAATGTGAACTAAATTTGACATCACTCTGACTCCAGTAACAAACATTACTGATCCTGCAGAATGTGAACTAAATTTGACATCACTCTGACTCCAGTAACAAACATCACTGATCCTGCAGAATGTGAACTAAATGTGACATCACTCTGACTCCAGTAACAAACATTACTGATCCTGCAGAATGTGAACTAAATTTGAAATCACTCTGACTCCAGTAACAAACATTACTGATCCTGCAGAATGTGAACTAAATTTGACATCACTCTGACTCCAGTAACAAACATCACTGATCCTGCAGAATGTGAACTAAATTTGACATCACTCTGACTCCAGTAACAAACATTACTGATCCTGCAGAATGTGAACTAAATTTGACATCACTCTGACTCCAGTAACAAACATCACTGATCCTGCAGAATGTGAACTAAATTTGACATCACTCTGACTCCAGTAACAAACATTACTGATCCTGCAGAATGTGAACTAAATTTGACATCACTCTGACTCCAGTAACAAACATTACTGATCCTGCAGAATGTGAACTAAATTTGACATCACTCTGACTCCAGTAACAAATATTACTGATCCTGCAGAATGTGAACTAAATGTGACATCACTCTGACTCCAGTAACAAGCATTACTGATCCTGCAGAATGTGAACTAAATTTGACATCACTCTGACTCCAGTAACAAACATTACTGATCCTGCAGAATGTGAACTAAATTTGACATCACTCTGACTCCAGTAACAAACATTACTGATCCTGCAGAATGTGAACTAAATTTGACATCACACTGACTCCAGTAACAAACATCACTGATCCTGCAGAATGTGAACTAAATTTGACATCACTCTGACTCCAGTAACAAACATTACTGATCCTGCAGAATGTGAACTAAATTTGACATCACTCTGACTACAGTAACAAACATCACTGATCCTGCAGAATGTGAACTAAATTTGACATCACTCTGACTCCAGTAACAAACATCACTGATCCTGCAGAATGTGAACTAAATTTGACATCACTCTGACTCCAGTAACAAGAATTACTGATCCTGCAGAATGTGAACTAAATTTGACATCACTCTGACTCCAGTAACAAACATCACTGATCCTGCAGAATGTGAACTAAATTTGACATCACTCTGACTCCAGTAACAAACATCACTGATCCTGCAGAATGTGAACTAAATTTGACATCACTCTGACTCCAGTAACAAACATCACTGATCCTGCAGAATGTGAACTAAATTTGACATCACTCTGACTCCAGTAACAAGAATTACTGATCCTGCAGAATGTGAACTAAATTTGACATCACTCTGACTCCAGTAACAAGAATTACTGATCCTGCAGAATGTGAACTAAATTTGACATCACTCTGACTCCAGTAACAAACATCACTGATCCTGCAGAATGTGAACTAAATTTGACATCACTCTGACTCCAGTAACAAACATCACTGATCCTGCAGAATGTGAACTAAATTTGACATCACTCTGACTCCAGTAACAAGCATTACTGATCCTGCAGAATGTGAACTAAATTTGACATCACTCTGACTCCAGTAACAAACATCACTGATCCTGCAGAATGTGAACTAAATTTGACATCACTCTGACTCCAGTAACAAGCATTACTGATCCTGCATAATGTGAACTAAATTTGACATCACTCTGACTCCAGTAACAAGCATTACTGATCCTGCAGAATGTGAACTAAATTTGACATCACTCTGACTCCAGTAACAAACATTACTGATCCTGCAGAATGTGAACTAAATTTGACATCACTCTGACTCCAGTAACAAACATCACTGATCCTGCAGAATGTGAACAAAATTTGACATCACTCTGACTCCAGTAACAAACATAGTGATGCAGAAAATATATCTATCACATCCCAAACTGGAAACCAAAGGTAGAGTTAAGGAGCTGTGAGCAAGAGGTAGATAGAGATACAAATGGGAGGGAAACATCAAGATGGACAGGATATAGTCTACAAGAGTACACTCCTAAGACAAGAGATATAGAATGTTGGAGGTCAATTCCAGTCAACTTTTGGTGGGAGGGAGATGGCGCCTGATAATGATGATAGTGTGTGATAAACTATCATAGTAAATCATCAATACCAACTCAAAGTACCACATTTACCTCAAGACAGACACATCTAAGTAAGAGATCTTTTCTATAGCACTGTAAATCACTGAGAGTTGAAGTCTTCTATGTATTAAAACAAAAACACTCTAGAGTAACCAACAAAACTTCCCTACACTTCCCACATAGTAAACTAAGATGTTTAATAACATATTAAACAACTCCACCCTCAAACCTGGTTAGTTGTCTCTAACAACGTTCATGACAGGCTATGGTGATGCTACTCTTTGCTTCCCGTTGAACCCCAGCAACACTGGGGATGTCAATATCTAAAATACAGGAAATATTACTCTCCACGAAATCTTCTTAGTATCCTTGTTCTCAGTTGTACACATCCGCATAGCGTCTAATATTCTGGGAAAATGTTGCTGTATTCAAAAGCTCCTCCCATATAGTTGTACGTGTCTAAAGAGCGTCTGATTTTCTGAGGTAAATGTTGCTGTATTTAAAGGCTGGTCAAGAATTCTATACAGTTGAACATGTCTACACAGCAAGTATTTTAACATGTCTACACAGCAAGTATGATTTTTTGGGATACATGTTGCTGTACGTGAAAACTCGCCAAGACTCTCGTGAAGTAGAGGATGAAGAAGAAAAATGGGAAGATCAAGGAAAGATGGAGATGAAGGGGAAGAAGATAAAGAGAAGATGAATAAGAAGAAGAGAAGGATAAGATAAAGGAGAAGAAGAGAAGGATAAGATGAAGATGAAGAAGAAGATAAAGAGAAGATGAATATGAAAAAGAGAAGGATAAGATGAAGGAGAAGACGAGAAGGATAAGATGAAGAAGAAGATAAAGAGAAGATGAATAAGAAGAAGAGAAGGATAAAATGAATAAGAAGAAGAGAAGGATAAGATGAATAAGAAGAAGAGAAGGATAAGATGAATAAGAAGAAGAGAAAGATAAGATGAATGAGAAGAAGAGAAGGATAAGATGAATAAGAAGAAGAGAAGGATAAGATGAAGGAGAAGAAGAGAAGGATAAGATGAAGGAGAAGAAGAGAAGGATAAGATGAAGAAGAGAAGGATAAGATGAAAGAGAAGAAGAGAAGGATAAGATGAAGAAGAGAAGGATAAGATGAAAGAGAAGAAGAGAAGGATAAGATGAAGATGAAGGATACAAGGACAAGATGAAGATGAATGATACAAGGATAAGATGAAGATGAAGGAGAAGAAGAGAAGGATAAGATGAAGGAGAAGAAGAGAAGGATAAAATGAATAAGAAGAAGATAAGGATAAGATGAATAAGAAGAAGAGAAGGATAAGATGAAGGCGAAGAAGAGAAGGATAAGATGAAAAAGAGAAGGATAAGATGAATAAGAAGAAGAGAAGGATAATATGAAGGAGAAGAAGAGAAGGATAAGATGAAGATGAAGGAGAAGAAGAGAAGGATAAGATGAAGATGAAGGATACAAGGATAAGATGAATGAGAAGAGAAGGATAAGATGAAGATGAAGGAGGAGAAGAGAAGGATAAGATGAAGATGAAGGAGAAGAAGAGAAGGATAAGATGAAGATGAAGGATACAAGGATAAGATGAAGATGAATGAGAAGAAGAGAAGTATAAGATGAAGGAGAAGAAGAGAATGATAAGATGAAGGAGAAGAAGAGAAGGATAAGATGAAGATGAATGAGAAGAAGAGAAGGATAAGATGAAGGAGAAGAAGATAAAGATAAGATGAAGGAGAAGAAGAGAAGAATAAGATGAAGATGAATGAGAAGAAGAGAAGGATAAGATGAAGATGAATGAGAAGAAGAGAAGAATAAGATGAAGGAGAAGAAGGAAAGGATAAGATGAAGGAGAAGATGAGAAGGATAAGATGAAGGAGAAGAAGGGAAGGATAAGATGAAGGATAAGAAGAGAAGGATAAGATGAAGGAGAAGAAAGGAAGGATAAGATGAAGGAGAAGAAGAGAAGGAGAAGATGAAGGAGAAGAAGAGAAGGATAAGATGAAGGAGAAGAAGAGAAGGATAAGATGAAGATGAATGAGTAGAAGAGAAGGATAAGATGAAGGAGAAGAAGAGAAGGATAAGATGAAGGAGAAGAATAGAAGGATAAGATGAAGATGAATGAGTAGAAGAGAAGTATAAGATGAAGGAGAAGAAGAGAAGGATAAGATGAAGATGAATGAGTAGAAGAGAAGTATAAGATGAAGGAGAAGAAGAGAAGAATAAGATGAAGATGAATGAGAAGAAGAGAAGGATAAGATGAAGATGAATGAGAAGAAGAGAAGGATAAGATGAAGGAGAAGAAGGGAAGGATAAGATGAAGGAGAAGATGAGAAGGATAAGATGAAGGAGAAGAAGGGAAGGATAAGATGAAGGATAAGAAGAGAAGGATAAGATGAAGGAGAAGAAAGGAAGGATAAGATGAAGGAGAAGAAGAGAAGGAGAAGATGAAGGAGAAGAAGGGAAGGATAAGATGAATAAGAAGAAGAGAAGGATAAGATGAAGGATAAGAAGAGAAGGATAAGATGAAGGAGAAGAAGAGAAGGATAAGATGAAGGAGAAGAAGGGAAGGATAAGATGAATAAGAAGAAGAGAAGGATAAGATGAATAAGAAGAAGAGAAGGATAAGATGAATAAGAAGAAGAGAAGGATAAGATAAATAAGAAGAAGAGAATGATAAGATGAATAAGAAGAAGAGAAGGATAAGATGAAGGATAAGAAGAGAAGGATAAGATGAAGGAGAGGAAGAGAAGAATAAGATGAAGGAGAAGAAGGGAAGGATAAGATGAATAAGAAGAAGTGAAGGATAAGATGAAGGAGAAGAAGAGAAGGATAAGATGAAGTATAAGAAGAGAAGGATAAGATGAAGGAGAAGAAGATAAAAAGAAGATAAATAAGAAGAAGTGAAGGATAAGATGAATAAGAAGAGGAGAAGGATAAGATGAATAAGAAGAAGAGAAGGATAAGATGAAGGATAAGAAGAGAAGGATAAGATGAAGGAGAAGAAGGGAAGGATAAGATGAAGGAGAAGAAGGGAAGGATAAGATGAATAAGAAGAAGAGAAGGATAAGATGAATAAGAAGAAGAGAATGATAAGATGAATAAGAAGAAGAGAAGGATAAGATGAAGGATAAGAAGAGAATGATAAGATGAAGGAGAAGAAGAGAAGAATAAGATGAAGGAGAAGAAGGGAAGGATAAGATGAATAAGAAGAAGAGAATGATAAGATGAATACGAAGAAGAGAAGGATAAGATGAATACGAAGAAGAGAAGGATAAGATGAAGGAGAAGAAGGGAAGGATAAGATGAAGGAGAAGAATGGAAGGATAAGATGAATAAGAAGAAGAGAAGGATAAGATGAATAAGAAGAAGAGAAGGATAAGATGAAGGATAAGGAGATAAAATAAATAAAAATGAGAATATGATGAAGATGGATAAAATGATGATGAAGGAGAAGAATAAGAAGATGAGAAGATGAAGAAAAAGAAAAGAAGAAAGTAAGAGGAAGTAAAAGAAGCAATATAAAAAGACGAGGAAGAAAAAGAATGAAAGAGAATGAAAAATTCACCGCTATGACAAAATATCCTAAGTTGTACGTTTAGCGGTCTCTTGAAAAGACATGTTGTTTCTTCATTCTAGAATGTCTATTCTCGTAGTCGTGACCTTCGATAACAGTTACCATGTTGTTCCGACAGGCCGACGTTGTGCTTGAACTAGTTGCGGGCACAGTGTGGGTTTGCGGAATAACAAAGAAACCTATCGCAAGGGCCATAGTTGTGCCCTTTAGGAGACAGTCTGACACCTGTGAGAAAATCATAATTGTCACATCTTGTCACAATTTCTTACTTGTATCAGCTATCAAATAATGCACATGAATGGTGAAGAAATTCAAACTAGCGGACAATATACCTTTGTCCTTTTCTGATAGACTCCTTTCGGGGAATGCTAGATGTGTCATCAATGAATAGGCATATAGGTCAACAGACTTGACATAAGTATGATGAGATAGTTGGTTCAGTGGTATATGGCTACGCCATTTGCGGGACGTAATAATCCAGCAGATGTGTATGGCTACGCACTTTGCGGGACGTAATAATCCAGCAGATGTGTATGGCTACGCACTTTGCGGGACGTAATAATCCAGCAGATGTGTATGGCTACGCACTTTGCGGGACGTAATAATCCAGCAGATGTGTATGGCTACGCACTTTGCGGGACGTAATAATCCAGCAGATGTGTATGGCTACGCACTTTGCGGGACGTAATTATCCAGCAGATGTGTATGGCTACGCACTTTTCTGGACGTAATAATCCAGCAGATGTGTATGGCTACGCACTTTGCGGGACGTACTAATCCAGCAGATTAATAATGCTGGACGTAATAATCCAGGGTTACTGCCGAATTGTAGTGCCTCTCTTAGGGGATTAAAAGTGCATCCATATTCACCTTTTTAATCATATCCATAACCTTGAGGCAGGATAGCTAATACGAGTTTGGGCATAACGTAGTTGCTCAACTGAGGATGGCATGTGGTTTTCTCAGAAAGGCTATGGGCTGTCAGGAGCTACCTGCTCATAGCTAAAGTGATTACTTCAACAGCATTACAACTCCAGGGCACAATTAGGTCATCATCATTAAGTACCGCAACGAAGGTTGGCTGAAATGGACCTTCAACATCCCATGTCTCTTGCCTTGGCGATACAATCTGCTAGACTGTGAGTTGTCAATCTCGGGATGTTTCCCTCTCACCTGTACTTCTGCCTACCTCTTGCTCGCTTCTCCTCAATTATATTAAATATTTTAGTATGTCCACAATACTTTAATTGTTTGATCGCTATGACGAAACTGAAGACGAAGTAAAGAGAAGGCGAAGAAGAAGAAAAGAAGGAGGATAAGAAGGGGAAGGAGAAAATGATGATGAAAAGAAGACGAAGCAGATTAAGATGCTGATGAAGAGAAGAAGATGAAGTGAAGAAGAACGATAAACTAAAGAAAATGAATATGGTAAATACGAAGAAACAAAAAGAAAGATAAAGAAAATGACACCTACCTATCTCTACCTATCTCTACCTATCTCTACCTACCTCTACCTATCTCTACATATCTCTACCTATCTCTACCTATCTCTACCTATCTCTACATATCTCTACCTATCTCTGCCTATCTCTACCTATCTCTACCTATCTCTACCTATCTCTACCTATCTCTACCTACCTCTACCTATCTCTACCTACCTCTACCTATCTCTACCTATCTCTACCTATCTCTACCTATCTCTACCTATCTCTACATATCTCTACCTATCTCTACCTATCTCTACCTATCTCTACCTATCTCTACCTATCTCTACCTATCTCTACCTACCTCTACCTATCTCTACATATCTCTACCTATCTCTGCCTATCTCTACCTATCTCTACCTATCTCTACCTATCTCTACCTATCTCTACCTATCTCTACCTATCTCTACCTATCTCTACATATCTCTACATATCTCTACCTATCTCTACCTATCTCTACCTATCTCTACCTATCTCTACCTATCTCTACCTATCTCTATCTATCCCCTAAACCCTTTGTTACCTTTCAGCGTCAGAAGTACCCTTTGTTACCTTTCAGCGTCAGATGTACCCTTTGTTGGCTCTTAATATTTTCCAAGATTGGGGCGGTGCCGGTTTTTTTGTCGAATGTCCTCATTCCTCACCCTATCTCTTAGCGATACCCCCAGGATTCTGCGTGAGCATGCCATTCAGCTGTCTCAAGTTTAGGTTTGTCTTGTGCTGTCGTTGTTCGTGTTTGTCATTGGTAGCACAGAGATGGCATAATAATAGTTTTGAATAGTGTTATTTTGATGTTTAAATCTACATTTTTGTTTCTGATGATTGGTTTCATTTACCCTAGGGCTTGGTATGCTTTACTACATCTATTGTGTATTCTGTGATGCGTTCGGCCTCACCATCAGCACCGCGAAGACATTAGTAATGTATCAAATTGCGCCAGGTGTCCCCTACACAGAACCAGTAATCACAGTAAAGGACAAAAACTCAATACTGCCAATAAGTTTGTATTTCCTGGCAGCACCCTACTGCAAACGGCTCCAATTGACGAGGATGTTGCCCTGCGTATTACTTGCGTAGTGTGGCATTCGGGAGTCTTCGTGCCTACGTCTGGATCAGGCATGGTCTCAGTTTGACAACTAAGTTGGACGTGTACCGCGCAGTGGTTCTACCAACACTGCCTTATGCTGCGTCAACTTGGACTGTCTATGCGAAACACGCTCGACAGCTTAACTTGTTTGACGTTGTTTGAAAGTTGTTTGAAAGTTGTTTGACGGCGAAGATTGCATCTGTATAGCATTTATTTTTTCAAAAGCCCATTTTGTGTGTGATTGAGCAGTGGTTCTACATATGTGTGCATCCTCTTCTCTAGTATCTTGCTAAAGATTTTTCCTATGTGGCTTAAAAGCGATATGCCTAAGTATAGTTCCTCTTACTGCCTTTCTTCTTTCATATGGGAACAATCACCGCTGTATTCCACTCCTGTGGTGTCTTTTGTATCTTCCATATCACATTAAACAGTCTGTGTAGCCACTTTATACCTGTCGCTGTTAGCATTTTTAATTAGTTCTATATGTATGCTGTCTATTCCTGGTGCTTTGTTATTTGGTTCATGTTTAACTGCAACTTCAATTTTGGATTTCAGGATATTTGGTTCTATGTATTTTTCTATCGTATTTATTGTTGTAATAACTTCTCTTTCCTTTAAGTTTAACAGAAAATGACACCGCTATGACAATATCCTGATCTGTACATTTAACGGTTTCTGGGGAAGACATAATATCCTGTTTCTTCATTCCGGATATTTGCATTGTCGATTGTATCAACTGTGACAGTCTCAGGTATAAAATAAACACAATGTACTGTAAGAACAAATCCTGGTTCTACCCCATTAACCTACTTAGACCTGGTGTATATATATAACACTGGACAAATTACCCAACTCAATATTTATTAGATCCACATATCTGGCTTGTCCATTTCAGTGTGCAAGAACAATCTAAGAAACATTTAAGGTAGGACATACATCAACTTTTGTATCCTAAAGGAAACAGTTAAAGTAGGACATACATCGACTTTGTTCAAGTATAAGAAATAGTTAATATAGGACATACATCGACTTTGTTCAAGTACAGAGACAGTTAAGGTAGGATATTTATCAACATTATTCAGCTACTTGTAACAGTTAAGGTAGGGCATTCATCAACATTGTTCAGCTACTTGTAACAGTTAAGGTAGGTCATTCATCAACATTATTCAGCTACTTGTAACAGTTAAGGTAGGTCATTCATCAACATTTTTCAGCTACTTGTAACAGTTAAGGTAGGGCATTCATCAACATTATTCAGCTACTTTTAACAGTTAAGGTAGGTCATTCATCAACATTGTTCAGCTACTTGTAACAGTTAAGGTAGGTCATTCATCAACATTGTTCAGCTACTTGTAACAGTTAAGGTAGGTCATTCATCAACATTGTTCAGCTACTTGTAACAGTTAAGGTAGGTCATTCATCAACATTGTTCAGCTACTTGTAACAGTTAAGGTAGGTCATTCATCAACATTGTTCAGCTACTTGTAACAGTTAAGGTAGGGCATTCATCAACATTGTTCAGCTACTTGTAACAGTTAAGGTTACATACATCAACATTTGTTCTAATATAGGAAACAATTAAATTAAAACATTCATAAATATTATATAATTTCAAGGATGTAAGGCTTGTGTCAAATTATTTAGTAGAGCTCCACGGGACAGATAGAATACGCAGACATTAACCTAGTACAGTGCCACTCCAGGAAATACCAAGGACAAACATTAACCTGGTACAATACCTCTTCATGGTATAGCTAGGACAGACACTCTGGTACAGTGTCACTCCAGGGAATAACTAGGACAGACATTAACCTGGTACAGTGTCACTTCAGAGAATTGCTAGGACATATATTAGCCTGGTAAGGTACCACTCTATGAAATAACTAGGACATAAGTTATTCTGGTACACTGCCACTCAGGGAATAGCTAGGGCATAAATTAACATAGCACAGACATATTAGCACAGACATTAACCTGGTACAGTGTCACTCAGGGGAAGCTACTAAGACAGACATTAACCTAGTACAGTGACACTCAAGGGAAGCTACTAAGACAGACATTAACCTAGTACAGTGTCACTCTAGGGAAGCTACTAAGACAGACATTAACCTAGTACAGTATCACTAAGCTACTAAGACAGACATTAACCTGATACAGTGTCACTCTAGGGAAGCTACTAAGACAGATATTAACCTGGTACAGTGTCACTCTAGGGAAGCTACTAAGACAGACATTAACCTGGTACAGTGTCACTCTAGAGAAGCTACTAAGACAGACATTAACATGGTACAATGTCACTCTAGGGAAGCTACTAAGACAGACATTAACCTGGTACAGTGTCACTCTAGAGAAGCTACTAAGACAGACATTAAAATGGTACAATGTCACCCTAGGGAAGCTACTAAGACAGACATTAACCTGGTACAGTGTCACTCTTAGGAAGCTACTAAGACAGACATTAACCTGGTACAGTGTCACTCTAGAGTAGCTACTAAGACAGACATTAACATGGTACAGTGTCACTCTAGAGAAGCTACTAAGACAGACATTAACCTAGTACAGTGTCACTCTATAGAAGCTACTAAGACAGACATTAACATGGTACAATGTCACTCTAAGGAAGCTACTAAGACAGACATTAACCTGGTACAGTGTCACTCTAGGGAAGCTACTAAGACAGACATTAACCTGGTACAGTGTCACTCTAGGGAAGCTACTAAGACAGACATTAACCTAGTACAGTGTCACTATAGGGAAGCTACTAAGACAGACATTAACCTAGTACAGTGTCACTCTAAAGAAGCTACTAAGACAGACATTAACATGTACAATGTCACTCTAGGGAAGCTACTAAGACAGACATTAACCTGGTACAGTGTCACTCTAGGGAAGCTACTAAGACAGACATTAACATGGTACAATGTCACTCTATGGAAGCTACTAAGACAGACATTAACCTGGTACAGTGTCACTCTAGAGAAGCTACTAAGACAGACATTAACATGGTACAATGTCACTCTAGGAAAGCTACTAAGACAGACATTACCCTGGTACAGTGTCACTCTAGAGAAGCTACTAAGACAGACATTAACCTGGTACAGTGTCACTCTAGTGAAGCTACTAAGACAGACATTAACATGGTACAATGTCACTCTAGGGAAGCTACTAAGACAGACATTAACCTGGTACACTGTCACTCTAGGGAAGCTACTAAGACAGACATTAACCTGGTACAGTGTCACTCTATAGAAGCTACTAAGACAGACATTAACCTAGTACAGTGTCACTCTATAGAAGCTACTAAGACAGACATTAACCTAGTACAGTGTCACTCTATAGAAGCTACTAAGACAGACATTAACATGGTACAATGTCACTCTAAGGAAGCTACTAAGACAGACATTAACCTGGTACAGTGTCACTCTAGGGAAGCTACTAAGACAGACATTAACCTAGTACAGTGTCACTATAGGGAAGCTACTAAGACAGACATTAACCTGGTACAGTGTCACTCTAGGGAAGCTACTAAGACAGACATTAACCTGGTACAGTGTCACTATAGGGAAGCTACTAAGACAGATATTAACCTGGTACAGTGTCACTCTAGGGAAGCTACTAAGACAGACATTAACCTGGTACAGTGTCACTCTAGAGAAGCTACTAAGACAGACATTAACCTAGTACAGTGTCACTATAGGGAAGCTACTAAGACACACATTAACATGGTACAATGTCACTCTAGGGAAGCTACTAAGACAGATATTAACCTGGTACAGTGTCACTCTAGGGAAGCTACTAAGACAGACATTAACCTAGTACAGTGTCACTATAGGGAAGCTACTAAGACAGATATTAACCTGGTACAGTGTCACTCTAGGGAAGCTACTAAGACAGACATTAACCTGGTACAGTGTCACTCTAGAGAAGCTACTAAGACAGACATTAACATGGTACAGTGTCACTCTAGAGAAGCTACTAAGACAGACATTAACATGTACAATGTCACTCTAGGGAAGCTACTAAGACAGACATTAACCTGGTACAGTGTCACTCTAGGGAAGCTACTAAGACAGACATTAACCTGGTACAGTGTCACTCTAGAGAAGCTACTAAGACAGACATTAACATGGTACAGTGTCACTCTAGAGAAGCTACTAAGACAGACATTAACCTAGTACAGTGTCACTCTATAGAAGCTACTAAGACAGACATTAACATGGTACAATGTCACTCTAGGGAAGCTACTAAGACAGACATTAACCTGGTACAGTGTCACTCTAGGGAAGCTACTAAGACAGACATTAACCTGGTACAGTGTCACTCTAGGGAAGCTACTAAGACAGACATTAACCTAGTACAGTGTCACTCTATAGAAGCTACTAAGACAGACATTAACATGGTACAATGTCACTCTAGGGAAGCTACTAAGACAGACATTAACCTGGTACAGTGTCACTCTAGAGTAGCTACTAAGACAGACATTAACATGGTACAGTGTCACTCTAGAGTAGCTACTAAGACAGACATTAACCTGGTACAGTGTCACTCAAGGGAATAGTTAAAATGACTGGCAAAAAGCGTGCTTGACTCTAAGGAACGTTTAGGTGGAAATATATAAGATCTTTACATCTCTAGTGATGATCGTATGGAAACTATCCAGTACAGCTAGTTTAGGGTACAAAGAATAGGGTCAATGTATTCTTTAAAGGGATGTCATAGGAGGCGACTACGTACTGTTAGGGGACAGACTGAGAACCTGTCACCATGAAAAAATCATCGTTGTCACATCTTGTGACAATTTCTAACTTCTGTCAGCTATCAAATAATCCTCATTGTCACATCTTGTCACAATTTCTAGCTTCTGTCAGCTATAAAATAATCCTCATTGTCACATCTTGTCACAATTTCTAACTTCTGTCAGCTATAAAATAATTTCTGTGGATGACGAAGTGTAGAGATTCAGGTCAGCGGACATTGTACCGTTGTTTTTCTGTGATAGACTCGTCGGTGACGGGGAATGATAGATGTGCCATCACTGCATAGTCGAATAGGTCAACAGACCTGACATAAGAATAATGAGATAGTTGACTCAGAGGTGTATGCTACGCTCCTGGCAGGACATGCTTTTCCCGTGTTAATGACGCATTTGAGTACCTCCCTTCGAGCATTAAACAAGCATCTATAAACCCCCTCTTGTTTAACACAAACATACAGTTGAGACAGGAAAGTTGAGACAGGAAAGTTGAGACAGGAAAGTTGAGACAGGAACGTTTCAGCATCATTACAACTCAATGGAACAATTAGGTCACCATCATTAGGAACCGTGTCCGCAGCGAAGGTTGAATGCAACAGACCTCAAACATCCCATGTATTTTACCTTGGTGGTGCACTCTGCTAGACTGTAATCTGTTCATCTCGTAATATTTCTCTCCCACTTGTATTTCTACCTACCTCTTGCTCGCCTCCTCTCGGCTCTACCCTCAAGTAGAGGATCCTCGACAAGACGTCATGTTTTTTAAATATATCCAACATACTTTATTTGTTCCATCTCTATTTCTTTCAATAGTTCTTGTTTCATGTGAAGTGATGTTATAACATCTTTCTTGGTTTTCTTCACTTTCTGTGAAATTCTCCACATTGTTCTATATTTGTTGTTTGTGTGTTTGCTTTCGTTCTCGTATAATCACCACAAGGAAGAAACAAGTGTGGTTTCCG
The DNA here is from genome assembly GCA_034231615.1 of Meghimatium bilineatum. Lineage (NCBI taxonomy): Eukaryota > Metazoa > Mollusca > Gastropoda > Stylommatophora > Philomycidae > Meghimatium > Meghimatium bilineatum. The sequence goes on from CM067305.1 coordinate 8,450,493, forward strand.
ACGGGGAGCATGAAATTCGTTGTGCTACCGTTCAATCCTTCTATATATCCACATCTCACATGTATCAATTCTATCTTCTAGTTGTTTGTTCATTTCCCATGTTTCTGAGCCATACATTAATATAGAATAGATGTAACATTTTACAATTCTCAATTTTAGTTTTTTTGTAATTTGATAGAAATACAAAAACTGTTTAACAACTCCAGCGAACATTACATACAGGATATATGCTACATGAAATGTGTTCAGATTCAGAGGAAATATTTGATAGGATAAAAACGAGGGGCAGAAGAAGAAGACTAAGATTGATGGATACATGATGGTCATCTTTCTACCAAGTCTGCATCATGGAGAAATAATGTCTTTTATCTTTTCATGAAAGTTATTTTCACTTCTCCATTCAAAGATCAAGATGGATATCACAGGACAGATAATAACTACTAAGTTTATGATAACACTCTGTTATCAATGGCAAACATGATCTTTAACACGGTATGTGGTTGGAAAACATCTGCAATGGTTATTTATTTATAAAAAAAATAAGAAATTAAGAAATTACGAAAAGAGTAGGTGTAATACGTCGAATGCATATTCTATATATGTCGACTATATTAAATATATATAGAAATACAGCAGGTAAAATGGTTCGGTCACTTTATGAGAATGAGCCCAAGCTAATTACCAATAAGAGTTTATAGCAAAAGAATATCCGGACAAAAAGCCAAAGATATTTTTTTTCTGGATAGACAACATCAAATAGCCATGAACAAAAATGACACTAAGGAGGCACATCTGGCCTTGGAATTACAACTGAAGGTTCACTCCTACACTTAACGGAAAGATACTGTAAACTACAGAATAGAAAGTAACTTGAAACGAAGTCTATCCATCTATCTATATACCAAACTATATATCTATCTATCTATTTATCTTTTCTCTGTTTTTGCTATACGGATTGAATGACGATCGGTTTTCGTGCTATGACACATTTGATAGCTTGATATGCAGTAATATTGTGACGTCTCCGAACGTTGGTAACTCCTTCAATCCACCTTGAATTCTTTAGTTTTTCCTGCTGGACCATAAGGGTTCATTCTCATTAAGTGGCCGAGCCATTTCAGTCTCTGCTTTTCAATATAATCGTGGATCACAAATGTTGCTCCAACAGTTCTTGTAATCTCTTCATTCCTCACATGATCTCTTCTTGTAATCTCTTCATTCCTCACATGATCTCTTCTTGCAATCTTTCATTCTTCACATGATCTCTTCTTGTAATCTCTTCATTCCTCACATGATCTCTTCTTGTAATCTCTTCATTCTTCACATGATCTCTTCTTGTAATCTCTTCATTCCTCACATGATCTCTTCTTGTAATCTCTTCATTCCTCACATGATCTCTTCTTGTAATCTCTTCATTCCTCACATGATCTCTTCTTGTAATCTCTTCATTCTTCACATGGCCTCTTCTTGTTCTCTTTGCTGCTTTACTTAAACATCTCATTTTACACGTAGTAAACTTTTTCTCTTGTTCTTTTGCTAGTGTCCATGTCTGACACGGATAACATAGTATTAATACGAACAGTATATTTATGATTTGTGTTTTGATTTCCATCGTGATAGATTTTGAAACTTAATACCTTGTTGCATATTTCTCACCAGATGAACACTGACTGTATCACATTGATTGTGACTATCATTTATGTTACTCTACTTCATGAAGGTACATTTTTATCTGTTATGAATTTGTATGAACTATTTTTACTTGAATCACTTGCAGAAAAGAGCATCTACGTAAGATATGCATTTTTCTTCTTTTTTGGGTTTGTTTATTTATTTGTTTGCTAAGAAATAGTCAACAGACATTTTTTGTGATTTGAGCAAGAAGCAAGTATACATTGTGCTGCTAGTATACATCAAAACTGCGAAATTAATGCCTTTCAGCCCAGCACATCAGATTTCGGTATGATTTTAATTTGGGTGTTGTTGGACCCAAAAAACTCTCGGTATGCAGCAATATTGTGACGTCTCAGAGCGCTAGTCACTCATTCAATCCATCTTATTCTTGGTCTTCCTCTGTATCTTGGTGTGTCCAATTTTGTGTTGCATGCTCTTGACGCTAGTCAATAAGAACTCATTCTCACTTAGTGGCCAAACCATTACAGTCTCTGTCACGTATGTTGTTGCAATAGTTCTTGTAATCTCTTCATTCGTCACACTATCTCTTCTTGTTTTGTTTGCTGCTTTTCTTAAATAACCCAAGTCACACGTAGTAAGCTTTCTCTCTTGTTCTTTTGTTCATGTCTGTCATTGATAACACAATATTGATTTGAAGATTTAACATTTGATTTTGTTTTGGTTTAAATCGGGATATAATTGTGTTTCAAAATTGGTGCAAGTTTATAATTTACACAGATTAAAATTTCTGTCCATTCTTCTGTTGTCTGTGAAAATACATCCACATTTAAATTCCTGCACTTGCTTCAGTAATTGATCACTTATCTTTGTGTTGATTGTATTGTGTTCTCTGTATATATACATTTCTAAGATACAGGTAATGGTCTACTTGTTGCAACGTCTATCCGTGTATTTTTATATTTAACGTTTGTTCCTCTATATTTGTGTTGATTAATTATCACGTATTTTATTCTCAATGTTAATATATTGTCCATAATCTTGATATGCTTAATTTTATTTATCTACTTGATGTATATTACTCTGTAGCTCCTGCTCACTCTCTGCTAAGAAGACTGTCTCATTTTTATAGCATAGATTGTTTATTATTTTCTCACTGGTCTTGAATCCTAGCATTCCTTCAATCTTTTTAAAAATTGTCTGTGTAAAGATCTTAAACATGATGTGTCATATAGTACATCCTTGTTGTACTCCTATTTTTATTTCTATGCAAGACCGAGTAGCCATTTTCACACTTTATTGATGCATTAATGAAATATATTGAATATTACTAGACGATGAAGATGATGAAATAATTCCCTTTAAATCGCTTAACATATTATTATAGACTTTAGTACGTATTGTTTTTGAATTTTGTACTGTTCGAGTTGTTGCTGAATTTCTGTTAATGTTGATAACTTGCGAATCAACATACAGGTCAAGCTTCCTATTGTAAAGCTAACTGGGTTGCGTATGATGGACACTGCTACGGTTTCATACGAGAGAAAGTAACTTGGTCTGATGCTGAGGTAATATAATTTGACATGGCAGTGTAGTGAAGATATCTTGACTAGAAACTGTGGTAAAATACTTTAACGTGGCGGTGTAGTGAAGATATCGTGCTTTGAAGCTGAGTTAATATACTTTGATGTGGTGTACTTCTCTCTATGAAGCTAATTAGCTCTACCACCTTGTCACTGAGATCACGCACATTTAAAGTAGCAAGGTTGACTCATTGTTTTCTGAACTCCATTTCTATTTTTTTTAACACAGAATGACAGCGGCATACACACACTTGCTACATACAACAATCCTAATTACTTCAAAATGTCAATACTGCCCATCTTCCCTTCATTAAATACCATAATGGTATCATTTACAGCTAATTCTAATCTCTCTTCTCCTACAAATGTTGTTTTAGTACAACTATCCCAGATCAGATGATAGAATACTTCATTTGAATTGTTCGTCCCACCAGCAAACACTGTGTAAAAACAAACTATCATCCGAAAGATCCTCAAAAACATATGTTATTATTTGCATGAAAACGTTAGACAGCTTATTCTTGTTTTGACCATGACATCATGATTGTGAACAGTTAGATGTATTCTTGTCTATGTTCCCAGATTGCCCATATTGCTTTCTTCATAGTGTCTAAATTTCCCACATTTGACCTAATGGCACCCCCGTAATGATCCTGAATTCTTTTTATTGCTGCTTTTGTTAGTCTCTTCTCAAAAACCACATCTCAATAACATACAGCTCACATTTAGTTTCCTTTGTTTTGTTTACATTCCATGCTTCACATAAATAAAGAAGAATTGGTTCGATATAACACCATTATAGCACTCGAATTCGGGTTTGTATTGATTGTACTACGTTACGTGGACTATTTTTTATTTATTAAAATGCTGATGTGGCTTATTCTATCTGATGTTTATCTCATTGTATCATCGGCCATCTGATGTTTTCTCATTGTATAATCGGCCATCTGATGTTTATCTCATTGTATCATCGGCCATCTGATATTATTATGGTGCATAGATCGATATAGTTAATACTGATGTCAACAATGATATTCTAGTTGAACTCTAAATACTGTTTTTCAGTCACTGTGTAAAGCTCGCAATAGTGAACTAGTGTACATCACGAGCGCTGTTGAGAATGCGTGGCTCATACAGGAAATTAGAAATAGACACCGTAAGTGATTATCTACTGTGCAGTTATGTCTTTGAGATACAAATCTTAGTTGGCCATTTCATTAATGTATTGAAGGATGAGTGACAGATATATTGCATGGTGAGTGACAGATATATTGCATGGTGAGTGGCATACAATGTGAATGATGAGTGACATAAATATTTAATGATGAGTATCTTATATATTGAATGATGAGTGACATATGATAAACGGTCAGTGACAGATATGTTGAATGATGAAGGGTCAAAGTAGTGAATGATAAGTGGTACGGATATTGAATGCCGATTGGCATAGATATTGCATGATGAATGAAAGATATATTCAATGATGAGTGACACTATATTGAATTATAAGTGACAAATGTTATGAATAAGGAGTGACATTGATATTGAATGATGAATGGCACGGATATTGAATGATGAGTGACACATATTTTGAATGATTAGCGATATAGTAGTGTATGATCAGTTGCATGTGTATTGAATGGAGTGACAGATATATTGAATAATTAGTGATAGATATTGAATGATGGGTGACAGATATATTTAATGATCAGTGGCAGATGGGGGTGCAAAGGGAACGCAATGCTCTCGACGGACCCAGGGTTATCAGATAACTAAGATCCCAAATGTACCTTCTCGCGGTGCACCCTGGGAACAGAAATACAGCGGCTCTGGGGTGCAAAGGGAGCTCAATGCTCTCGACGGACCCAGGGTTATCAGATAACTAAGATCCCAAATGTACCTCCTCGCGGTGCACCCTGGTAACAGAAAACAGCAGCTCGAGCTGATTCTGGCCAAATCATTTGGGGATCGTGTCCGAAAATGTGGAAGAAGCAGATGGAAAGAAATTTGACTGCAAAAGAGACAAACAATATCTCCGACACCATTTGTATCACCACATACAGCGTCTGTAAGTCCAGTTAGAACATTGGAGGGGCGGTCAATGTAAAAGGCACGTAAAGGTGGATGCATGGAAAGAAAAAAATATGTCATAATGAGTACAATGACATAATGAAAGGGCAGAACAGCGCCAGAGGTCAGCGCGAACTGCAAATGAAAAGTGGAAAGTTCCTAGGAAAGGGTAACTATAAGCTCTGTTAGCTCGAGACGAGCTTCTAGTTAACTGTGATCCTTATAGGCAGAGACCCAGACCCAATTGTGGGCGTTCGGAAAAGCAAGAAGACCTAAACCAACTCTAATGTAGAGCCTTCCTATACCGGAAATATGCTTGCGAAGAGAAAGGGTTCCGAATTCGATGGGCTTAGGCAAGAAAGGGACAAAGATGGCAGTCCTGGCCCAACTCTACTGTCAAATTTTCCTATACCGGAAGTACACTTGCAGAGAGAAAGGGGTCAGTACCTGATGGTCTCATGCGCTATTGGGTCAAGGTCGCTCAGCTTGAGAACCTCCTTGCTCCCAAACGTGTGGTGTGAGACACGAAATGGGCGAGGGGTTCACGATGTCGGTGAACGACACCTCGACTAAGAAGGCGAAAGAGCCAGGATCCAGCTCTTCTGTTGAGTTCGTCCTCTTACAGAACCAGGCTTTCGGATGCGAATCGGTTCAGTATCCGATGGGTACAGACACAGTACGTCAAATTACATGAGGTAAGTTCATAGACGGTGGAACACCTCGTGCGAGATAGACGTGAACGACAATCGTCTTGGCGAAGAGTCACTACACCCACGTGCCTGGCGACAGATAGGGAGGCTGTCACGGGATAGGGAAGCACACCTATACTGTCAAGGCATGCCGAAATACGGTGGCAGAACGTAATCACGCTCCCGGCGGATAAATGAATGACGAGTGACAGAGATATTGAATGATGAGTGACAGAGATATTGAATGATGAGTGACAGAGATATTGAATGATGAGTGACAGAGATATTGAATGATGAGTGACAGAGATATTGAATGATGAGTGACAGAGATAATGAATTTTTGAGACTAACGGGAATTGAACCAGTCCGTTTGAACGAACTGGTTCAATTCCCGTTAGTCTCAAAAATTTTAAAAATTGTTCTCTGGCTTCCTACTTATATTTACAGAGATAAGGAATGATGAGTGACAGAGATAAGGAATGATGAGTGACAAAGATAATGAATAACGAGTGACAGAGATAATGATGCCTGTTGTTTGTTGTTTATTATCTCCAGGAGTAATGGATAAAATACAGCCCAATGACCACGTTTAGCTCGTCAAGCTATTTTGGACGTAGACAGGCTTACCTAAAAGATATTTATATTCAGATTTCTAAGCTCTGATAATTTTTTTGCTGCTCTGAACAGAAAATAAGCTTTTTTGGCCTCATAACACGCAAGAAAATTTATATCCGTCCCGAAGGGCTGTAAGGTTGACACACTTTGATCTACATCCTGAACACGTGTGACAGTGATAAGGCAGACTAGACAAGAAGAAAACAAAACATGAAGCGACATGCACACAGTTAAAATGTTGAAATCTGTGAGGGATGAGGGGTGAGGGGTGAGGGATGAGGGGTGAGGGGTGAGGGATGAGACATAATGGATTAGATAGGTGAAGGAAACAATTGTTAACGAAATATACAAATATATGGCCAGCCAAAATTTAATAAAACGTTAATTTGTGTGTACATAAACAATATAATAAATAGTGATCAGGGTGTAGATGATTCTTCACTTTCAAATATTGTTGTTCTAGTTGACTCCACCTGGATTGGAAGTACTGACATGTTTGGGGAAGGTGTCTGGCTGTGGCCATCAGCAACGCCGATTGGTTTTTTTAATCAGTGGTCTTCCGGTCAACCTGATAATTATGGAGGAGGTAAGAAAAAACTTTAAATAAACACACAATATTAGAAGTATTGAGTCCTGATATAATATAGATGGACTCATGTATGTGGTCGAAAAGGACGTGCTTTGCCATAATCAAGCTTTAATTCCTAACTTGAAATAAAAAACAACGATTTCACAAAGTAGCAGATATTTGCCACCTCGAACACAACATCCTCATAAGGTGTGGCGACTCTGCACATGGAGGTCACACAATGGAAACGTAAGAAAGATAACTTAGTTAAAACATTCAAAGAGATTGGAAAGTCAGCGAAGGCGTCAAATAATAAAGAATTTTGCCAGGATATTACACGTGAAAATTCATTAAAATTCTTCTATCGCTTACACAAATCCATGCATGGTCTGACAAGACGAACGGCTATTACCGATTTCCAGAGTGCTGATACGGCCTGGCAGAAGACGGATGAAACAAAAGGTGCGGCGTTGCTGGCACACTACACCGCACAAATTGGTCAGAAAAATGTGGAGGCGTATCAAGAATCCAGAAAAAAAGATTACAGACATGTGTAAGAACTTGAGCATGGAAAAACATATGATAATCACAGTTGAATAAATTAGGAAAGCGCTGAAAAGTACAAAAAACACAGCACCAGGACCAGATGGCATTATATACGATGACATTAGTCGGAGAACGAATAAGGAGTTGGGAGAGTTGGCGGACATGTTCAATAATAGCCCTTTAAAGGGAATAGTAAAAGATGATTGGTTGCACGGCCATTTAGTTTCACTACCCAAACCTGGGAAGATCACACCACAATACAAGTCTACAGAATAATAACAATGCAGAATACGACAGACAAGCTTTTGAAAAATAATTGTGGCCTGGAAGGTATCGTATCATCTTGAGAGAATTAAGTGTTTACCAACGTTGTTAGGAGGGTGTCGCCCAGGAAAGAAGACATTGCAGAATACAGCCATATTTACGCAGTGTTTTTGAAGAGTTCGATTCGTGCATCGAAACGTGCGGTCGCAATATATCTTGAGAATGCTTACAATAGAGTTGTTGTTGATACTGATTGAGAACTTGCTAGTGATTTTGTCGCTTGTCATAATCTTGGTCTTTTTCCCATTCAGAAATAGGTGTTGTTTCTTCACTATGTTCTTTGATGAATTTTATGAAGTGTTCGAGACCTGCTTGACTGTTTGACAATAATGTTATATCGTCAGCATATTTTAGTTCTGTTATATCGTGATCTCCGATGTTGAGTAGGTCAAAGTTATTTCTCTGTTGGACATTTCTTACATTTCTCATTATGTTCTCTGAGTAAATGTTGAAGAGATATGGTGATAGGTCACATACTTTTCTAACTTTTTTTCCACGCTGAACCAATCAAATGTTTTACTATTTACTCGTCTTAATATAATGTTATATTACACACATACATCCTTCCTAAATAGATGTCTTCACCTAACGTTCGGTAAGTATAACCAAGGGAAACAATCGATGAAAAAACGAAGAACGCACATTTGCTGCCCCTTTTGATTACATCTTTTTTTTGCGTAAAAAAAGTAAGATCGTAACCAAACATGATCCTTGTAACTTATAACTGATGTGTTCACCTCATTAGAATAATGTGTACATTCAATGGGAGCTGTGGTAGCACTGTGTCTGAGTCACTCGTTCGCTGAAAAGAGAAATCAAGGTTCCCTCGTTTCTCGTGGTTTTAAGAAAAATATGTTCATGGACCATACAGTCACCATGAAACTTGCAAGGACTGATGTTCTGGGCAGGTAGGGGAACGTCACTGTCTCACTAAACAAATACTGAAGGCAACTCTTGTCAGTTTCATGTCGACCACTGGCTAGGCAGCTGAGCACTTATGGGAAGCCGTGTGCTATGACGCTTGTTTATAACTCAGCCACCTTTAAGATCTCATTGACAAAATGTTTATATTGTTGTATAACTTTATTGATAGAATGTTTATTTTGTTATATAATTCTATTGATAGAATGTTTGTATCTTTGTATGCCCTATGTAACTTCGTTGATAGAATAATTATATTGTTATATAAATTCATTGATAGATTATTATATTAGCTTGACTTAATTCAGAACGGTTACATTATTGCATTTAAGTATGCGAGAGAAACGCCGTGTTGTTAGAATAATTGTAATCACAGGCTCAGTGCAAAGATGTTTTCCTCCAGGGATGTGTTTAAATTCATTTATATGTTTAATTGCAGCTATGTGTTCGTATTTCTACGTTTTCCTGCTGCAATGTGTTTTTACGATTGCTTGCAGGGATGTACTTGACTACGTAGTTGTGTTTCACTGTAAGAATGCATGTTACTACAAAGATGTGTCTGTGAGTATGTATGTTGACTGCAAGATTGTACATATCTGTATGAGTGTGTTTCACTACAAAGATGTCTGTAGCTGCAAAGAAGTATGTTTATTACACAGATATGTTTTAACTGTATGAGTATATTTGACTGCAGGTCTTCTTATATCTACACAGATGTTAATCTGCAGGGAAGCGGTATGGTATATAGATATGTTTTATTCTATCGATGTCTGTTCTTACACACATACAATATGTATATATATATATATATAAAGTTTTACTGCATGGATATGTTGTGTATTTTACTACATGGTCATATAGAACTGTATACGGGCTGATAATAGCACACACTTGATATATTTTATGCTTACAGTTGAACACTGCTTGGAGATCAGGTCCCTTTTCGGTTTCAAATGGAATGATTATGTGTGTTCCTTCAGAAACTCAGCAGTTTGCAAAGCTTGGTGAGTTTATGTTTATGTGTGTTCCTTCAGAAACTCAGCAGTTTGCAAAGCTTGGTGAGTTTATGTTTATGTGTGTTCCATCAGAAACTCAGCAGTTTGCAAAGCTTGGTGAGTTTATGTTTATGTGTGTTCCTTCAGAAACTCAGCAGTTTGCAAAGCTTGGTGAGTTTATGTTTATGTGTGTTCCATCAGAAACTCAGCAGTTTGCAAAGCTTGGTGAGTTTATGTTTATGTGTGTTCCTTCAGAAACTCAGCAGTTTGCAAAGCTTGGTGAGTTTATGTTTATGTGTGTTCCTTCAGAAACTCAGCAGTTTGCAAAGCTTGGTGAGTTATGTTTATGTGTGTTCCTTCAGAAACTCAGCAGTTTGCAAAGCTTGGTGAGTTTATGTTTATGTGTGTTCCTTCAGAAACTCAGCAGTTTGCAAAGTTTGGTGAGTTTAGCCATCATGACTAATAAGATTAGTGATGTATGGATATTTAATGTGTGTGCCTGTATGAGTGCGTATGCTTGTGTAAGTTTGTCTGTGAGACAAAACCCTATGCCTTTCCAAGCCTTTTTATAAAACTTATACTATGTAATTCTGCAACGGTACCGGTCAGATAGCAATGGCAACTACTCAACGTATCTATATTGCCTAGAACATCACTACAACCAAAAAATGCTGAGTTGATGGCTACATCCTGAATAGGGTATGCTATGAATTGTAATATAAGATCCATCTCCAGTAAACAGTGTGATAGGCATATTTAATGTAAGATTTATCTTCAGTAAACAGTGTTATTCTTGATTAGGAACAAGCGTCACAGCACTGGGGGGCATTCCCATATATGATCTGCTTGCCGTTCCGTCAGCCATCTAAAAGTGTATAAGCTCAGTGTCCCAGGCTGTTGCTGATTACGCCTTCTTCAGATCTTTCCGAAGATGGCGCACTTTCTCCCATCACCTCTAGCCACTCCCATTTCTACCATTCTATGAATATGTACATTGTTTCGTTCGTCTTCCTCCTCGTCTTCTCGTAGGGTATCCAAGACTGCTCTAATCAATTCAATTCTGTCTCTTCTTATCTCTGTGCCAGCACAAAGGCTTTACCAGCCAACTTATACACTTTTCTATCTTGCGCAGCATACTTTGTTCGACTCTCGGACTCTCAAACAGTTTGATAGACCTATTTAATATAAGATTAATAGAATATGCTACCAATTTTTGAAATAAGAAGCGTGGCAGATTGAGAATCTTTTTTTCCCGGACAAAACATCAACAAATAAAGAAATAAATGACATGTAGCCTGTAGACATCATTATTAATAACAGAAATATTGTTTGTTGGTTATATTATGTCATTATTGCCATCTTTTTCAAGGCCAAGTATAACCGGCAAGTAAATGATGGCTGTTGAAGTGTAAACATTTCTATGACAACGTTGAGTTCCAGCAGTAGTGACAACCAATCACAAAGTTCCAGCAGTAGTGACAACCAATCACAAAGTTCCAGCAGTAGTGACAACCAATCACAAATTTCAGAATGACTCTTCAAAAGCACAGTGAAAGGAGAAAAAGTATTTAATTTTATTATGACATTCAACCTATTCAATCCCCTCCCTTCAACTCCTTAACGGGGAAATTGAAGTATTGACAGTTGTTTATTTTTTAATCATGACATTTAGAGCCTCCCTTGCGCTCCATTACAGGAAAACATGCAGTAACAAAAGATTTAATTGAACTTGCTGAGTTGTCTAGCCTATTTTGTCTTGAATCTCGTGTTCTGTGTTGACTTGTCACGTGTTTTCAGTTGAATGTACTTACTTTATATGTTATCTATTGAGTTTAGTTCCAGGGGCGTAGACATGATTACCTTCAGGAGGAGCTATATATAAAAATTAAATAAAAATAATTAACAAGGGTGACTTGTCAGTTTTGGCTAGTAAATTATCATTATTAAACGGAAGATTTCAAGACATTTTGGTGAGTAAATTATTCATTAATATTAGACGGGAGATTTCAAGACATTTTGGTGAGTAAATTGGTCATTATTAAACGGGAGATTTTAAGACATTTTGAGGAGTAAATTGTTCATTATTAAACGGGAGATTTCAAAACATTTTTAGGAGTAAATTGGTCATTATTAAACGGGAGATTTCAAGACATTTTGAGGAGTAAATTGTTCATTATTAAACGGGAGATTTCAAGACATTTTGGTGAGTAAATTGTTCATTATTAAACGGGAGATTTCAAGACATTTTGGTGAGTAAATTGTTCATTAATATTAGACGGGAGATTTCAAGACATTTTGGTGAGTAAATTGTTCCTTATATTATCAGACAGGAAATGTGAAGAGCTTGTGTGAAAAATCACTAAAAGGGTGGGGAGGGGGTTGTTACGCACCTTTTGGTTTAGTTTCTAGTACTAAACTGCATTATGCAACATATATATATATATATATTCTATAAAATGTGTTTTTAATTGTATTTTGGAGTGTATATAGCCGTGTTTCCCAACATGAGGCGCACGCCACACAGGGGGGAGGGGCAATTTGAAAATTCGCTCGCCTAGAGATTAAAAATCTATCGCCTCCTGTGACTTTACTTGTATAAAAAGGATTGTTAGTATCTCAATATCAAATAAGCGTTCGTTAACCCTTTATAATGCGGAGAAATCGGGAGGGTGGGGGCGGGGAAGTAGTAGCATATCTCAAAACAGCTTGCTTCATATGGAATGTCCCACTAGGTTCAGATGTTGATTTCTCTCTACGGGAACGAGAACTCTAATTGCGTCAGTATGTTTTGGTGGCAATATTTTGGTTATAATAATGTTTGCGAACAGAATTATTATTAATGGAAAACCGTGATACACACTGGTATGTAAGTGTCATGTATGTATATTTCTGTGGTCTCAGTGAATAAGCAATTAAGTTTTAAAAAACTGGTATTTGCAGGAGATGAAAAATAAACTTCAATCTCGAATAAATATGCATTATATTCGAATATACAAATATAATTAAATATTACACACGCCAAAACAACAATGAATATATCAGCATGTTACATAGTAGTAAAAAAATGAATACGTTATTGTTACTAAATAGTCACTTAAATAGACTAAGATTGGCTCCATCACCTCTGTATCTATGTCTGGGCAGGCAGCATAGACCGTGGAATATATCATGCAAGACTGCATTACAGTGCACAAAACCAGCTACAGGAAGAACTTAGTCCCACAGAGACGGACATCCACAGAAATCTGTATGGGAGCACTGAGGAGCTTCCAAATACAGCAGGATTAATTAAGAAAATCGAACTTGCTGTGCATACATGTCAAACTTCGAACGAGAAGAAGTAATTTTTGTGATTTATTCATTAAAAAAAAACATGCTAATAATTAATTTCGATATATTAACATTAAATTAAATTAACTTTAATATATAGTTTATCCTCATCGAGGCCAGCTCATTGGCGTGGAGATGGGGCTTAGTCCAGCCAGCAGAGGCTGGAAACTAAGACTGGCCGGGCCCTTCCACATTCGGGCAGGACCACAGTCTTGCCTAGCAAGTAAAGGTGCTGAAGTCAGCGACATTTGACCAGAAGGCGCACCGCAACAATCAGAATGGCATGCAATATCGCACATGAATGTCTATATCTGCATTACCCCGTTATGGTGCTAACCCTGTGACGACTCGCCAGGCCCTATACCTCGAAAGGGCCCACCCCATACGACTGGAGGTCCTCTTCGATTGCCTTGTGGAGCCAGGAGGCACAAGAGTAATATCACTGACCAACGGGGTGCAAAGGGAACGCATTGCTCTAGGCGGACCCAGGGTTAGCAGATAACCAAGATCCCAAATGTACCTCCACGCGGTGCACCCTGGAAACAGAAATACAGCAGCGCGAGCTGATTCTGGCTAAATCATTAGAGGATCGTGTCCGAGAATGTGGAGGTAGCAGATGGAAAGAGATTTGCCTGCACAAGAGACAGACATATCTCCGACACCACCAGCATCACCACATATAGCGACACTGTCGACATACAGTGAAGCTAGTCAGTCCAGTCCGAACATTGGAGGGGCGGCCAATGTAAAATGCACGTAAAGGTAGATGCATGGCGAGACATAGATTTCATACTGAGTACAATGAAAGGGCAGAACAGCGCTAGAGGGCAGCGCGAACTGCAAATAGAAAGTGAAAAGTCCCTAGGAAATGGGAACTACAAGCTCCGTCAGCTCGAGACGAGTTTCTAGTTACCGGTGTTCCTTACAGGCAGAGACCCAGACTCATTCATTGGTGTTTGGTAAAGCAAGAAGACCTAATCCAACTATGTCGAGCCTTCCTAAACCGGAAATATGCTCGCGAAGAGAAAGGGTTCCGTACTCGATGCGCTCAGGCACAAAAGGGACAACGATTTAGCCCTGGCCCAACTCTACTGTCAGGTTTTCCTACACCGGAAATACACTTGAAGAGAGAAAGGGTTCAGTACCTGATGGGCTCAGGCGCTATTGGGACAAGGACGCTCAGCTCGAGAACGCCTTGCTCTCAAACGCGTGGTGTGAGACTCGAACTTGGACAAGGGGTACACGATGTCGGTGAATGACACCTCGGCTAAGAGGGCGAAAGAGCCAGGGTCCAACTCCTCTGTTGAGTTCTTCCCCTTAAGGAACCAGGCTCACGGATGAGAAACGGTTCAGTACCCAATGGGCACAGGCACAGCACGTCCAATTACACGAGGCAAGTTCATAGACAGTGGAACACCTCGTTCGAGTCAGACGAGAGCAAGAAAATCGTCTGGGCGAAGAGTCTCCACTAAGCGTGCCTGGAGACAGATATAGAGGCTGTCACAGGCTAAGGGTAGCCCACCCGAATTGTCAAGGCATGCCGAAATCGGATGTGCTAGGCCTACAAGGCGCATAACGGTGGCACAACGTAATCACGCTCCCGGCGGAAATCGCACGGATATCCGTGATGGTTACAATGGAGCGAGCGAAAAACAAACAAACAAATATAGTTTATGTTACTAACAAATTTGTAGTTTTCGATTTAACTTATATTTATACTCGTAGTTTTCAGTGGCACAGTAAAATAGAATAGTGCAAAAAAATAAGTTCGTCAGTATTCAGAGGAATCCCTAAAATTTGGTTCATACCCGCTGTCTACGAATATAGATCACCTTTTTGTCTGTTATGCCAACAATGCTTTACCAATGAATCAAGGTCGTCTTGAGGCTCATTTGAAGGCAAAACATAATGATTATGCCAATTCAGATTGAAATTACTTTCAAACATTTAAAGATGAATTTTGAAAAAAGAACAACATTAAAGTCTTTGTTGATTGCTCATGCTGCAACTGTTAATCGTACTCTAGATGCTAGTTATGAAATTTCTTTTATAGATAATTTTTTTAATGGAAGAAATGATACTATTGGAGAGAATTTAATCAAACCATCAAATATCAGTATTTCGTAAAGCAGTTCTGGAAAAAGATGATAAAGACGTGAAAGTCATGCCACTCAGTAACAATACTGTTAGCAGAAGAATAAAGGAAATAAGTGAACATATTGAATACAACTTGTTGGAAAGCTGAAAACAGGAAAATTCTCAGTGCAAATGGGGATGTGAAGTGACTGATACCGCAGTACTTGTTATTGTCAATCATCTGAAAATCTTCCGCTGATTTACAAGAAAGATTTTCTGATTTAAAACAAATTGATTTTCTAGCCTGGGTGATGCAGACAATGTTAGTGGGCTTATCTTATGTTTCAATACAGTACCAAGAAGAACTCTCAGAAATGCTAAATGATGAGTCAGTTAAAAAGATATTCAATATAAACGGAGCGATAGCATGGCTTTGTGATGAAACCAAATTTAAATGCACAAATTCAACCAACTTTTCAAGAGAGGTATTGTTACCGTTTCCATCTTCAAATTTAGCTGAGTGTGTATTTAGTGCGATAAATGATTAGTTACTAAACAAAAGAAATGGACTGGATATTACAGAACAGGGAGACTTGAGACTGAAAACTTTCTTTCATATTGCGTGTTTTCCTTTTAGGCAGTGCAGGGAGGCTGTTAAGGGTGTGGGAATAAAGGCCGCTTTGCCAAAGCTGTCGTTGCGACGTGTACAGGAAAAAATTTCACCTCCGAAAGATAAAAATCCATGTTTGAATCCAAGAGGTCAGGAATAATCTGAGGTCGGCGTTCTAGCCGTACGGCCACGAGCTCCACCTTGAGACTGAAACTGACTAAATTAGAGCTCAATGTAAAAGCTGTCTGCATCAAGCACAAGGATCTCACTAAATTAAGTACATTCATCTAGACTTGACCTCACATTGAATGTTGTAGTTGTCTATTATATGTTGTGAAAATATATTTACAGCCTACTGTTTTTTTTCTTAAAGATTTCTAAGTGAATTCTTCCTAAAACCCAAGTCTTGTGTCCTGAACAAATTATAATTAAGTTTCATCTAGGAAATAAAAAAAATTTAAATATAAATAAATATGTATATGTCACATAAGGAAGGGGTGAGGACATAAGACTTTGGTGGGGCGTGGTACAAAAAAGGTTGGGAAACTCTGGTCTAGAGCGAAGTAATTTGATTTACATTGATTCATGTGGAAATAATTGCCTAGAATTACGTCAGTTTCAGATTTCATCGATTGTTTTCGGGCGGATTTTCCACGAAAACCGAGGTTCTACTTATTTCCAAAACTGTTGTTACACAATAATTGATGACGCAATTAAACTTTTAGCCAGGGATAGACCAAAAGAAACACTCAGAAGAACAATACTTAGAGAAAGTAAAACAATCAATATCCATACTATTCAAGTACTGCACAGAATAGCTCTGAACAGACATAATTGGAGAGATGTGACCTCTGCCCTATGCGCTAACTTCAGCGCAAAAAGAAAATTAATGAATGAATTAAATTGTTACTACACAACAGTTATTGCCACATCTAAACTGTTATTACACAATAGTAGATGAAACGTGTAACCTTGTTACTACACACGAATTGATGATGCATGTTACTACACACGAATTGATGATGCATGTTACTACACACGAATTGATGATGCGTGTTACTACACACGAATTGATGATGCATATTACTAAAAAAAATACTCAACCTATTCTACAGCCGTGTATATACAAAGTTAAAGTTTGGCAACACGTCCATATATCCGTGTGGAAAGTCATCTCAAACAGCAGAGAATATTCTTCAAGAATGCCAGGAATATAAAATATTCAGGCAAATATATTGGCTTAGAGAAACAAGATAAACTCCACGAACCCCTGTACGAGTTACAAAACACAGTCAAGTTTACAGAAGAGAAGAAAACTTCATATATAAACATGTTCCAGGTGAACGGGGGAAAAATAAGAAAACGAAAACAATATTTCTAAAAATAAATATGCCTAATACGTGGAGATATACCGCAACAAGTAGACTAGTACCTGCATCTAAATAATAGTTGATGTCAAACAGAAGTTAAAATGAATGAGAAATATGAATGGCTTAAAAATTATGAATGGCTAACAGAATATGAATGGCTAAAAGAATATGAATGGCTAAAAAGTACTTTCAATGACATGAAGAAAATATTCACATTGATACAAATCACAAACTAAACATGGGAATTATAAAATGCTATATTTCTACACTAATACAGTTAAATGTTTATTTAACGCAATCTGTTCTAACGCATTTTCATATATAACAACACTTTTTAAAACGATCAGGGAGGAGAGTGGTGCCTTTGCGATCACTACGAGTAGTATTACCATGGAGACTATGACGGTGACCAGAGCATTTGAGTGGGTATGTACGCAGAAGGTAACGCAGGTTTGCATCTTGCGTGACTCTATGAGTATGATTAAGAAGGTACAAGTTGGTCTCGTTCGTGAACAGTGAATTGAGGCATTGAGAAAGGCGAGGCTGAAAGTGGTTACATTTATTTTAGTGCCGGGACATGTGGGTGTTCGAGGCAACGAAAGACCAGATCAACTGGAATCGTGCGCGATTGTGGCACAGGGCGATAGGGCAATGGATCGCGCTGACGTTTTGAACTCCTTAAGAGATATAACACGCGAGAGTGAGACTAATCTGGATGATGAATCCTTTTCAATGACCAGGATTAAAGATCAAGGTTTGAAATGCGGTGTTGCTAGAGGTGAACATTTTGGAGGGCGCAGAAGAATGATGGTCAACCAGCATAGGCCCGGTACTGTCAGCAGAAGTGTAATGGCGGATGTACTCAAGGCGAGATCGGAGCGATTATGGACGTGTCCAGTTTGCAGTGATGATGATCCGACTGCTAACTAACTTTTTAAAAAATTCAAGTTATATTTATTAGTATTGTTTGTACTGTAGATAGTAAATTTCTGTTATTACGCACATATTTTGTGTGTCTGGACAAAGTTGTTATAACGGGATTATCTATTTATGGCTCAGAAACATGGTAATGAACAAACAGTTGAAGACAGAATTGATGCCTTTGAGAAGTGGATATATAGAATAAAATGGAGAACTATATGAAAAGAGAAGAAAACAAAAGCAGACGTTATGGCAACACTGCATATGAAAAAACTATTAAACGAAATAAAAATTGAACAAATAATATATTTTTGACACATTAAGACAAGACATGTTGTTGAGGACCTAACGAAGTAAGAGTCTAGGAACAGTCGATGGACTTCACTTTAATAACAATTCTCACAGAGGTGCACGTGACATTCAAGTCAACGACTTAGTCTCCTGTCATTACCGTGATTTCCAACGTTTCTCCTTAGAGAATAGAATGATTCTCAATCTAGGCACTCTGAAGCCTCATGACACCAACGAGAACATGAACTTCCACTGACCTAGTGCTACCTTTCATCCACCTGCTCTTCGTTATGTTTGTATTACTCCTTATCCTATTACTGCCCTTACTCTTTCTTCTAAATCATTTCATCTACCTCATCGTCATTCACGGTGTATACAGTTGAGCCCTTATTTATCAGTTAGGGCTGACATTAAGGAATGTGGATTATGCGACTGGTCATTTGCGGTGAGTGCAATGGTTGGTGGTATCATTTCCTGTATGATACCTTTTACGTCAGTGCACTTACCTCTCCGTTCTTTCATGCAGCTTACTTGTGGCATAATTGCTTTGTGAGATCGTCAAAGCCGGTTTGTTCATCAATGCCATTGATGTTTCTGGAATATCCTGGACCCAGGGTTTTGAATTTACATATTTCAAGCCGAAGCCTGAACTTTCTATATTTCGTTCTATTACCGTGAGTAATTTGTTTACCGCCACTTTCTCGGATTTTGTCATAGCTTCAAATATCAATAAAAGCAGATTGTGTATGACTGAACACATTTGCTGGTGCCCTCCCAGTTTGAGACAAGCGTTAGTTGATAAATGACACAGAGTGTTACCTCGCCGTAGAGATAGCCTGTGGTATCCCTTATCTAACGCCAATGGACAAGAACTTATATCCCGTAACAGCCATCTCCAGATTTGATTCCGAGATTCATTAAGTCCAGGGATGGAGTATAGCTCTCCATAGTACAATTCCCAGGCTGAAATAGAGAGACCATGTGTTGTTCATGCAACAATATCCCTCTCTGTCCTTGCTTAACTTTCAATGAATGGTTTTACCAATAGATTTGGAGCAATGCAAACTGCAGTATCTGCCGGATCAAGAGCTGTTCTGTATCTGCCCATCTACCCATGCTCCCAGCCTAGATCAGCAGCTGCCAACCAAGGCTAAGGACAGAGGATAAATTTAAAAATTCTTGAGACCAACGGGAATTGAACCAGTCTGTTCAACGGCACCAAATCGCCTAGCAACTACCGTACACGGGTTTTTTCGTACTTGACTAATCACATCTCCAAAAAAAAAGATGCGATGTGTCAAGACATTTAAACTCTACACTCTCTCTCTCTCTCTCTCTATATATATATATATATATATATGTACAGGGGGATAACAACGTTACGGTATGGAAAGAAAGAGCAAATCATTAAATTAGATCCTAAGGGAAGTATGGCTTAGGTAACAGAAACGAAAGGGATGAACAATTGCTCAATTTGTTCTTGGCAAACAATCTAGCAATATATTTTTGGAACAAAATCCCAGAAGACTATGTATGTGGAGGTTACCAGATGGAAAAATGAAAAAATCAATTAAATTACATATTGATTCCGTAAAGATGGAAAACAAGCATTCCCCTAAGTAAAACATTACCAGGAACACATTGCATCACGAACCACGAAATGCTGATGGCAGAAGTTTAAAGTAAAAATAAAGAAAATCAACAAGAACGCACATACCATTAGATATGACACATCAGACATACCAAGTGAATACAACATCCAGATAAAATAAATTGGTTTATCACACTTCTAGATATACAAGAAGAATTGACACTAAACAATCTTGCCAACAAAATAAGCAAAGCTATCACCAACACTGCAGAAAAGTGTCTACACAAAAGAAAGATGCAAAAAGCAAGAATACATTTCAAAAGACACAATTAACTTAATTGAAGATAGAAGCTGATGAAAACTGCCGGAAAATGTCAAATCAGACTACAGAGTACTAACAAATCAAATTAAAAAATGAATTAGGCATGACAAACAACAATACATAATGAATACGTGCAGAGAAATCCATGAACAAAGACAATAAGGAAATAGCAAAAATATGTTTAATGCTATAAGAACATTACAACAGAAAAACTTCAAGCCTGCAATTCAAGTATAAAAAGATAAAAAGGGAATAACCAAATAGAGAAAACAGATATTCTACATACATGGAGGGAATATTGTCAAGAAATGTATAAAAGAACAACCCAGTCACCAAATGAGAGCATCAATTAATTAGAACAAGAACTAGAACCTACAATGGAAGAAGTCAGACATTCAATCAGAAATCTAAAAAAAAGGAAAAGTGCAATGGAGTAACATCAGAAATGATACAAGTCGGTGGAGATTCCAATGTTCAAATATACCATACTTTATGCTACAAGATATGTAAATCGGAACACAGTTAGAGGAATGGAAATAGTCAGTATACATATCCTTGCCAAAGAAAGGAGACCTTGAACTATGTACCAACTATAGTTTCTATAGGTTATCAAGAATCACTTTTTGCACTCCATTCTCTGGACCAAATCCTGCTAATCTGCAGGAGTTTGAGAACTATTGTAAAGGAAATAAAAATCTTTCCACTATCTACATTCATTGATACCCACTAACAGCCTTGTAAGAAAGTTAATCTCTTCATTATTTACAGCTCAGTAAATAATTACCATCTCTTCATTATTCACTGCACAGTAAGTAACTACCATCTCTTCATTATTCACTGCACAGTAAGTAACTACCATCTCTTCATTATTCACCGCACAGTAAGTAACTACCATCTCTTCATTATTCACTGCACAGTAAGTAACTACCATCTCTTCATTATTCACCACACAGTAAGTAACTACCATCTCTTCATTATTCACCGCACAGTAAGTAACTACCATCTCTTCATTATTCACCGCACAGTAAGTAACTACCATCTCTTCATTATTCACCGCACAGTAAGTAACTACCATCTCTTCATTATTCACCGCACAGTAAGTAACTACCATCTCTTCATTATTCACCACACAGTAACTACCATCTCTTCAGTATTCACCGCACAGTAAGTAACTACCATCTCTTCATTATTCACCGCACAGTAAGTAACTACCATCTCTTCATTATTCACTGCACAGTAAGTAACTACCATCTCTTCATTATTCACCGCACAGTAACTACCATCTCTTCAGTATTCACCACACAGTAAGTAACTACCATCTCTTCATTATTCACCGCACAGTAAGTAACTACCATCTCTTCATTATTCACTGCACAGTAAGTAACTACCATCTCTTCAGTATTCACTGCACAGTAAGTAACTACCATCTCTTCATTATTCACCGCACAGTAACTACCATCTCTTCAGTATTCACCGCACAGTAAGTAACTACCATCTCTTCAGTATTCACCACACAGTAAGTAACTACCATCTCTTCATTATTCACCACACAGTAAGTAACTACCATCTCTTCAGTATTCACTGCACAGTAAGTAACTACCATCTCTTCAGTATTCACTGCACAGTAAGTAACTACCATCTCTTCATTATTCACCACACAGTAACTACCATCTCTTCAGTATTCACTGCACAGTAAGTAACTACCATCTCTTCAGTATTCACCGCACAGTAAGTAACTACCATCTCTTCATTATTCACCGCACAGTAAGTAACTACCATCTCTTCAGTATTCACTGCACAGTAAATAGTAAACAATTACCAACAGTCTCACAATAAGACATACAAACAAATAAATTTAAACACACACAATTCGGAACAGGGAATTGAAGTTTTGCTAATTATTAGTGATACACATAATAATACATACAAATTGACATTTCGAACAAAAACTCCTTATCAAAAAACACATTCAAAACATAATATGAGTAAGAACAGCACAAATGACGTGCTCATGGCAGAGATAATTGAAAAGCATATTTCACATTTTTTCTTCTTATCTTTAGCTGTGATCTGGAAAATGTTAAAAAACAGTGGTCAGTCTAAAACTGCTAATATTTCTAAAGACCATGTCCCGGATTGGTACCAGCACTACCAAAGTCCTAAGTGTTGGGTCATTGCAGCACACACACAAAACCAGTGATACAATGATGTGTGTCCATTCTCAGAAGATGAATATGGTCTTTTGTGTCTCTTCAGATGATCATGAAACAGGCCAGTGTAAAACTTCAAATAGATCTTGAGACCCACTGAGTTGATTAAACTGCTGGGAAATACAGTCCCCGCATTACACACATGACTGCATGTTCGGGTAGACCTTCAGGTTGGTTGGTTGGTTGGTTGGTTGCTGATCCAGCGGTCCATGGGCTCATGCCCTTTGACCTAATGCCATTAGATGGCATTATATTGCTGGTAAGTCTGTGGATTTTCGGCCCACCCCGGGACAGAGCCAGATAATAACTATCACACCTCCAGGAAGTTAGGTTTCAACCTATGCACTGCTCCTAGCCACTGTAGCCAAGATAGGGTTCACTGTGCTCATTCCCCGCCACCAATTGACTACTGGTTATGCCGAACTTCTCTATTGCTCCAGGCATGCAACCAAATGTTCAAATCAAAAGGATTGTCACGTCCTGAGTCACTGTGCCTCTATGATGGGCCTCAGCCATAGGAAAAACAGTGATGTCAGTTTCCTCCTCCTCCTCCTCAGTGCTGCGCAGTACATTTCTGGCTCCCTCCCAACCACAGAGGGTGCATAAATATATTCAGGCAAACATGAAAAAATATTTAAACAACAAAACAAAATCATAATTGTATAGATGACATGCAATGAAGCTTCTATAAGAAGATAACCTCAATATAACGGCATATCATCCACTAAGGTTTTCTGTTGCATGGATGGTATGTCTAGTGGGCCATTGGTGAGACCCACAGACGCAACCACATGCGTATTCAGGTTGGTTAAAATTGTTGAAAAACACAGTCCCCACATTACACACATGTAGGCTTTATGGAGAAAGTGTCTAGAAAAAAAAAAAATCTGACTATATACTGCTAGAACTCTTACTAGATGGATGGAATGTCAGATTATTAATTCTGCTACAAGAGGGATCTAGCGAGAGAATTGTTGAGAAATGATACCAGTTATGACCACATAAAAACAGAATTCATGAGACAAACAATGTGCAAGCATCTGTCTGATAGAAATGATGCAAGTTTTTAATATGAAAAAACTAAATAACAATAAACAAATTTGAACAAGGCAACAAATGTTAAGAATGCTAGATATTTATGCCTGACTTCTAACACACTTATAAGAGACTATGACACTAGGATGACATTATGGTATAAATTATATTTGATTATATATATATATATATTTATATATGTCATTTCTATTATTTCCAATGGGAAAATGAATTAATGAGCCATTGACGATGGATGTGTCAGGTCATTCGCACAAATAAAATGCAGACACACTGCATTTCCATTCTTTAGACTACATCCTGCTGGAAATCTAGTAGGACTATTATCCAGTTACAAGAGAGATTCAGCGGGAGTTTGAGAATGAAGGTAGAAGAAAAATGAAATTATGGGATAAATTATGTTAGATTATATATATATATATATATATATCAATCAAAGGATCAGGTACAACCATGGTTAGTGCATTCTTTCCAGTCTGGAATTTTTTTAATCACCAATGGCTATGTCAACTGAATTTAAAGAAATGGGTACCAGGTATGCCTTTCATACCGAGGTATCCATTAACCAATAAAAAATATATGAGCTTAACACCATTTTCCCCAATATGCCTCACAGACATGGAAAAGGACAATTTAGTATATGCATGTGGTTTCTTCCTGTTTTCATTCTCAAACTCCTGCAGATTAGCAAGAAGTAGTTCAAGAACAGAATGCATTGAGCTATGGTTAGAAGTTGGGCTGTGGTTTCTGGGTTACTTTGACCATCTGTGGAATGGGACAGCTAATTCTACCTTCAAAACCTTCTGTCATCTCTTACAATGTGTATTATTGATTATTTTGTCATGTGACGTATTCCTTCCAGAACGTTGTCTTCCCAATGAACTCTCTGAACCTCTCTCTGTCTTGGGCGATGTGGCTTGCATTTTCTAGCGATGTATTCATATTATCTTTAATGTCGTCAGTCCATCGTCTTCTTGGTCTGGCCCTTCTCCTCTTCCCAGGTACTCTTCCCTCCATTATTTGTCTTTCTAAACAGTTATGTCTCTTTATATGACCAAACAGGCGTAGTTTTCTTTTTGTTATTGTGTTTAGTAACCAACACTCTGGAATATTCAGTGTGTTTATAATATCTGAGTTTCTGATTTTATCCTTCCATGATATTCTAAGTATCTTTCTGTAGCATTTCAGCTCGAAGGCGTTGATCTTCTTTATATCTTCTTTATTGATTATAGCGGTACTATTCTTTACTCCATATTCATGCCCAGCAAAACAGAGGCAACTGAGGTTCAAAATTTTCTTAAATTAAAAATATTATCTAATTTTAATCACATGCAATTATTTAAAAAAATATATGCATTTAATTTCTATTACCAATATTCTTAATTGGAAAAAAAAAAAACTTCCAAAAAAAATATAATTTCTGTTACCAGTATTCTTAATTGGAAAAAAACAAAACTTCAAAAAAAATATAATTTCTGTTACCAGTATTCTTAATAGGAAAATAATCATACTTGAATAAAAATTAAATTATATTAAACTATATGCATGTCAGCTCTATTATTTCTAACAGAACGTCTATCTTGAATACAATTTTTTTCATGGAGAGAATTTAACTGAAACAAATAAATGCAGTACATTGGACTGGTTGACTTTCTAAGCATGGATGGAATGTCAAGTTGAGTAACAACTGACTAGAAGACATTTTTCTGTCAAGTCCTTTGACAAAGGTGATCAAAGAAATGTAAACACATAAAAGAAATGTTACAAGATTTTCAAAAAGAAAGAAGCTACAAGACTCAAAAAGAAAATTAATATATCAAAAAAGAAAGAAATAATTAAAGACTGCAAGAAATATAAGACTCAAAAAAATAAAGAAATATTACAAAACTCAAAAGAAAAAAATACTACAAGAATCTCAACCGCCAAAGTCGAATTTTTAAAGTCATTAGCAAAAATAAAGCAGCGCTACAACCCATATCCATTGTCTGGACTACATCCTGATAGAAATCCTAGCGGTGCCATTGTCCTGTTGCAAGAGATAGCGGGAGTTTGAGAATGAATGTTAACAAATAATAACAAAAATCTCAAAAAGAAAGAAATAAGCAAGCCTGAGGTAAAACTGTGGAATAAAATAAGCATAATTATAAAAAAAACATGAAGAAAGGTGGTCTTCTATAAACACAAAAATGTGCTTAAAATCCACCATTTAGAAGAATAAACACATGCATGATTGTCTGCTAAACCACTGAGCACTTGTGGAACAGATGAACAGACCTCTGAGTATATCTTACAGAGATGCTCCCTGTATGAACAGATGAACAGACCTCTGAGTATATCTTACAGAGATGTTCCCTGTATGAACAGATATCTGAGTATATCTTACAGAGATGTTCCCTGTATGAACAGATATCTGAGTATATCTTACAGAGATGTTCCCTGTATGAACAGATATCTGAGTATATCTTACAGAGATGCTACCTGTATGAACAGATCTCTGAGTATATCTTACAGAGATGCTACCTGTATGAACAGATATCTGAGTATATCTTACAGAGATGTTCCCTGTATGAACAACTGAGAAAGACATTAGCTCAACATTGCAAGCAAAGATTTATGGAACCAAAGAAAAGCCTCTGAAAATGTTCGTCCAAACAACTTGTCTGATGGTGTAGACATGTAGCAAATAAATGAAGCTACTATTTAGTATGTTTCTGTGCTCTGTACAACCACCTTATCAAACTGCATTAATGTACTGCCTTGTGCACTTCTTCTGCATTTGTTCTCAAACTCCTGTAGATTAGCAGGATGCAGTTCAGAGAACAGAATGCATTGTGTCATGGCTTACAGCTTTACTGTGAGATCTGCGCCTTTCGACCTGCCACATCCGACTTCATTATGGCTTCTTTGACCATATATGGAATGGGACAGCCAACTCCACCCCATAACCTCCTTAGTCACCTTTTACAACATGCATGTTAGGTAAAGTGTTGCTATTCTTTACTCCCCTTTCGAGCACCAGCAACAAACGCAACTATCTATTGTAATTATCAAAATTCTAATCCAAATAACTCTCAGGAAATGGGTACCACAAGCAATTTAGATTACTGTACGCCCTGATATAACCAAATTACTTAATTTGATGTTTTCTACCTATAAGAAATCACTAAAAAAAATTAAATACAATGTTCTACCAAAAATATAAAAATAAATACACTTTGAATTCACATAATCCATAAAGACTAAGTACAACAGTAGAAAGCTGTTAGAAATTAAGTAGTTACAACAGTGCTATCTAGCAAACTTTGCGTTATGTCCATCACCATTCATAGCTAAGTGTACAACATTCTAGCTAGCAGTTAAATCAACAAGCAATACACAGAATACAAGAAATGAGCAAGCATCTGACAGCATACTATCCTATCTATCTATCTATTTATCTATCTATCTATCTATCTATATATATAAGAGGTAGCTTAAAAAAATTCCCAGAATTAGTGGATTATATAGAAATAAGTAACAACAACATTAGATGAATATATATATATATATATATATATATATATATATATATATATATAGCATAGGTGTCAACTAATACTGATTTTCCATATTGATATAGATTTCTAGCCTCAAAAAAACCCCACAAATTTGTAAAGTCATTTGGTGTTAAATTTCCTAGTAATTATTACTAATGCTGACGTTTTTATTGAAATATTTAAATAAATAGTTAAAAACAGATTTATCTTCTTCTCCAGCGTTCATTTTCAAACTCTCACTGGATATCTCTTGTAGCTTGACAATGGTCCTACTAGATTTCCAGCAGGATGTAGTGCAGAGAATGTAAATGTGTTATGCCGCCATTTTAATTGTGCCAATGGCCTGACACATCTGTCTTCTGTCGAATATGGTTTTTTTTAAGAAAAAAACAGGTTGACAGCTATGATATATATATATATATAAACACAAATAGTCCGCTATAATGGTTTCAATAAATTTATATTTAAAGGAATCAGTAAATGTTATTTATTTAATTTGTTCTTTTATTTTGTAATATTTAAATTTATATATAGTTTAAATTGGCTTAATGAAAAATATCGGCATATATATGAAACATCTAGAAAAAACTGACCAAGCTCTTATGTCATTCACTGAGGCTGCTACCACAGTACAGTTCACTGCAAACATTCTTCTTAGTTCATGCTGAGATTTAGTGGACATCATATATCCACAGCCTTGTTTTATGTGCTGTCAACCATTTCCGATGTTCTCCCGTGCCAAATTGTCCAGCATCTTTTCTCCATTAACCATCTTGACCTCCAACTTGACTATTGTCATGATATACTCAAGATTTCTTCTCAAGATGTGTCCAAAAAATGTCCACAAACATCCTTATCTCAAAATAATACTCCTGAATTTGGTATGTGGATCGCTGATTTACAGCAAGTATTTCAACACTACCAACTGGCACGTCAACTTTATCTCACTGCCACTGATCTACAGCACCTTTACAGTACTGTCTAGATCCTCCAGAAACAAGTCAGGGAAAATTACAGAAATAAACATGTACGTGGCCATCTGTGGCAATAAAAGGTCAAGTATCAGTGACCATGGTTAACTTTAAGTGTGGTAACCAGCAGGTATGTACTGAAACCAGTTCTGTTGTACGGCTGACAGACTATACTGCCTGAGCATGGTGCCCAGCTGGTAGGTACAGAAACCAGTTCTCTTGTACAGCTGGCAGACTATATTTTTGATATGGTTACAGTCACCCATCATTCAATGGAAGTAATAAAAACACTGTATTAGTTACCAACACTAAAGTCAGATTCGTCGTGCCATTGAAGCAAATAAAAACGGCAACACAGCGCATTTCCATTCTCTGGACTACATCCATCTGGAAATCTTGTAGGATTATTGCCCTCTATAAGAGACTTCTAGTGGGAATATGAGAATGACTGGGGGAAAATTACATACTCTGCAATAGAATATGTGTTATTAAAAGATGTTTAAAAAAAAAAAAAAGATAAGTTTGATAATATAATTGCAGAATATTTAAAGCTTAACAAGCAATAATATTGGTTCAGCTAATGACAATCAACCATTTTTTTTTCATTTTACATATTCACATAATAAAGAATAGAATAGGAATGGCCAGAAATGCAATAAATGGCTCAAGTCTTTCACATAAAAAGTTAAAGATAGGTTATGAATCAGCGTCATAGCACATGGTTTCCCATAAGTGCTCAGCTGCCTAGTCACTGGTTTACCAGAAATCAACTGACTAGCGTTGACTACCGTACTTGCTCGGCAGTGATTGTGTCAGTTCTTGACTTTCTGAGAGCATAAAGTACTGGTACCCTACATCCTGGTAGCTGGGTAAAAAAGGGAAGTAATTTTTTATTTCAAACCACGAAAATAAGTAGATTCAAAATCCATGTTTGTTGGTCGAAGGGCAAATAACATAAAATTACACTACCCTGGCCCCAGGTCTTTAACATCTAAGCAAGTCATGAATAAACTAAATAAATGAGCCATTTAGTGTATGTACATATACAATTATAGCATGGAATAGAAACAAGAGCAAACAACAAGTAGCTAGATCACGTTAAAATCCTTGAGATGTGGTTACTCAGAAAAATAAAGCTATTTTCATGGCAATAAAAGTATACAAGTACAGAAGCCATATTAAGAATTCACAAAGCAGATAAATAATGTAAAAGCTAAACCATATATTTTAGATATAGATTATACGTATTTTATTCTATGCTTGATGTCAGACTCCTATATTAATGACTCTAGTACTTATGTAAAATACAAGATCAATCTGCTTTTCAATGAACACACAGACTATTGGTTATGAGTATGGGGAAAAAAGTAACAGTATACAAGACAATTTCAACCTTAAGGTCCTTTTTCAAGAACAAAAACAAGACACAAAGTGAACAAATAGTAAAAATACATGCACTATCACAAAAACATTAGACGGCAGACATTTAACAGCAGAGACATCCAAGGTAACAATGACGTATGTATACATAAGCATTGTCATAGAGCCTCGTATTTAAAACATATTGGAAATAAGAATGAAATAAAATAACGATGACTGACAGCAAAATCAACGTAAGGCCCCACCATCCAAATCTAAATAAATGAATGATCTGTATTAAGAACAAATGGCTTACGGGTACCAAACTGCAATATATAGTGAAACTGGCAAAACAACTAAGTGATCATTTCTGTCAACATATTCATGTCATTAACCACAGATTAACCACCACTCTATTTGCTATACATTTCAGTGCCACTGATCATCGTGGTGCTCATGACATTCAGGTCACTATAATAAAATCTTGCACTAGAACTAGGTGTGGCCTTGAAAATTGCCATACAATGCTGTTTGATACCCTTGAACATTTGGTCTTAACACCTATCATTCATTCATTTAGCTTTGGGTGGTGAGGATTTTGTTGCGTTGCAGTTCATGTTGTTTTCAGGCATAGTTGTTTTATTGTTCTTATTCCCCATATATTTGTTAATACAAAATAACTCAATACACCAATACTTGTGCATGTATACCTCTGTTGTTACCTTAGATTTCTCTGTTGTTAAATGTCTGCTGTCTGATGATGTTCGTCCGTCGTGATCGACGATGACCAAAAACTCAACCATAATAATAATAACAATAAATAATAAAATAATAAAGTTAAAATGGCGTTTTTAAATGACTAGCAAGTCCAATGCGCGCACAAAATGTTCTTTTACAGAATTGACAACAATAGAAGGTATCTGTGTGAGGTTGAGATGTTTTTTCTTTTCTACGTGTCCGCTTCTGTCTTGCAGTTTCTTGTCTGAATTCTTCTGCCGCTAGTGCTCCCGTTCTAATGCTGTAACGCCATTCTGTTCTATCCTGAGCGAGGCTCTCCCAAGCGCCTACGTCAATGTTAAGATGTTTCAAGGATGACTTGAGTGTGTCTTTGAAACGCTTTTTCTGTCCACCAGCTTTTCGAAATCCTGCCTTGAGTTCTCCATAATATATTTGTTTTGGCAAACGCGAGTTCTCCATACGCACAAGATGGCCTGCCCAGCGTGCCTGCGCCTTCATAAGTATTGTGTGGATGCTTATTGAGGTTGATTTTTCCAAGACCTCGTAGTCTGGTACTTTGTCCCACCAATGGATGTTTAGTAATTTACGTAGGCAGGTAAGATGGAAATGATTTAACTTTCTTGCATGTCTAGCATACACTGTCCACGTTTCGCAGGCGTATAGTAAGGTTGGTATAACAGCAGCATGATATACTTGTAGTTTGGTGGTTGTTCTTATACCTCTTCTGTCCCATACATTTTTGCGTAATCTGCCAAATACAGCACTAGCTTTTGCCAGTCTATTGTCTGTTTTTTGCTGTCTAATGCTTTTGTTATTGTACTATTTTTACTATTGGTCTTGTATTTTCTTGTAAAAAAACGTTAACATTGAAACTGTCTTGCATACTGTTATCAGTATTGTATCCATACCCAGCAGACTGATAGTGCATTCATTGTACTGATGATTGACTTTCTGTTTACATAAGTACTATTTCTATATAGCTTTACAGCACTCACTTATTATAGAAATCTAGCAGGACATTGTCCTGCTACAAGAGAGTTCCAGTAAGAGTTTGAAAACAATCTAGCAGGACATTGTCCTGCTACAAGAGAGTTCCAGTAAGAGTTTGAAAACAATCTAGCAGGACATTGTCCTGCTACAAGAGAGTTCCAGTAAGAGTTTGAAAACAATCTAGCAGGACATTGTCCTGCTACAAGAGAGTTCCAGTAAGAGTTTGAAAACAATCTAGCAGGACATTGTCCTGCTACAAGAGAGTTCCAGTAAGAGTTTGAAAACAATCTAGCAGGACATTGTCCTGCTACAACAGAGTTCCAGTAAGAGTTTGAAAACAATCTAGCAGGACATTGTCCTGCTACAAGAGAGTTCCAGTAAGAGTTTGAAAACAATCTAGCAGGACATTGTCCTGCTACAAGAGAGTTCCAGTAAGAGTTTGAAAACAATCTAGCAGGACATTGTCCTGCTACAAGAGAGTTCCAGTAAGAGTTTGAAAGCAATCTAGCAGGACATTGTCCTGCTACAAGAGAGTTCCAGTAAGAGTTTGAAAACAATCTAGCAGGACATTGTCCTGCTACAAGAGAGTTCCAGTAAGAGTTTGAAAGCAAACCCAAAACAATAAAATTAAGAGGGAGATAATTCTGTAAAACTGTAACTTAGAGTGAATCCCTCGTCAATTGCAGTCCTGTGGACTGATCTGAAATCATCACTTTAAAAATTATGCTATTTGACTTTACCTGTGATTTTATTTTGATATCAATACAAAGTATACACACATAGACCAATTAAAAACATGGAGACAGTCAGTAATATGGTGTCACTTTTGAAGGTTGATTCCTAAACAAGAGTCCAAATGACTGTATAAGCAACAAGGGACTCACTTAGAACAATTATTTGGCAGTGTTTAGGCCAAATGACAGCAATGTACTCAAGGAATTGAAACACAAAGAAATTGATGACAATTATTTATAACTGACAAAACATTTGAAGTATCGGGATACGTCACCAGTGTTTCAACCAGGGCCTAGACTTTTAGGTTAGGGTTCAAAGAATAGGACCACTGATTTCTTTCCAGTAAGAGGAGGCAACGGAAAGTTTGAGTATAGGATGATTACCTGTCACCTGTGAAAATCAATAGTTACAGACGCATGGACAACAGATACAGTGGAATCCATCAATAGCGCATCCTTTCATAACAAATTTCCTGATTTAACAACTTTTCAAAATCCCCAATTACACTTCTTGATTGTTTATGCCGTATATAGCAAATTTCTGTTATTACATATATATTTCATTGGCCTGGGTCAAGTTGTTATAATGGGATTTGGCTACCAATTTGACCTTGGAAAAAAAGTTATTTAGATAACATGTAAATAACAGACTGAATAGCCATTTAAGTAGACTAAGACTGGTTCCATCGCCTCTGTGTTCATGTGGGCAGGCAGCACAGATCGCAAAAAATATCAACAAGATTTCATTACACTAAAGAAGTTAAGGGAACAGCCCTGGCCCATAAAAAGATATTCACAGAAAGATGTGTGGGAACACTGAGGAGCTTTCAAATAAAGCAGCATTTATCAAGAAAACTAGACTTTCTGTGTAAATATGTCAAACTGCTAATGAGAAAAAGCTAACATGCCTTTTAAAACAGCCAAAGCTACACTGCTGGACCAACATCACTTCTCTGTATCAAGTCTCTGAAATCAGAAAATGGAATGTAAAACAGGGAAAACTTAGGAACATATAGGGAAACTTAGGACCAAATAGGGAAGACTTAAGACCACATGCGAAAGAGAGACCATGAAGGACTTGACAGAGAAATTAGTTATTTCCTTTTGAACCAAATATGGAACATAGGTAGTAGTCATTTCTTTCCATGTTGAGCTCCTCATTGCAAGTTGCTGCAGTTCTTGTGTATTATTTATACCCAATATTGATCTTTCTCTGTTGATTGTTCCGTGTAGTTTCTTTTGGGCCACCTACTTTTCTTTTTCCAATTTGCCTTTCACATGAAGGTTTGTTTGGGAAAGCTGCTTTCATCCATTCTTACATGTTTTGGTAGCGTATGCTATTCAGGACATAGTCATCAACCAAGCATTTATTTGTCTGTGGTGATTTTCTAGACAATATAAATGTTTAGTAGTTCACCAATACCATACTTTCTGAAAGGCCGGATGAAAATTACTTGTGGCAGGATTTTAACCCGGTATCTTGACCATCACAGAAACGCTCTGTACCACACCGCCAGAAAGCTGGACTAAGTTCGGCTAAGTAAGTGGCCAATGTAATGTCAGCATCTTTGTTTGATAAAATTCTATACATATTCATGGTATGCTTCTTCTCTCAATGAATCTCATGTTTTGAAATTTGTCCATTTTTATTTTGACAGATTGGAATCACATGTAATGAGACTGAGAAAGTATCCACAGACAGAGAGAAATGGAAAACCCTTGTCTATGGTTTATGCAACAAGATTGTATAATCACCTTAGGGGGCCCACTCACTCTGTGGCAACTGGTCCTGGACTTCTATTTAGTTCAGGATTCAAAGAATAGTACCACTATCTCCTTTCCAGACATGTTATAGGCAGTGACTAAGGAAAATTGGGGGATAGACTGACAACCTGTCACCTGTGAGAAATCATTGCCACATCTTGTATCAATTTCTTACTTTTGTCTTCCATCAAATAATCCATGTCACATTTTGTCTTACTTTTGTCTTCCATCAAATAATCTTGTCTTACTTTTGTCTTGCATCAAATAATGCCAATGAATGACAAAGAGATTCGGGACAGCGGACATTGCACCTTTGTCCTTCTGTGGCAGACTCCTAGGTGACAGGAAATGCTAGATATGCCATCACTGCGGATGGGTCAACAAATCTGACAGAAGAATCAGATTCAGATAAAATGTCTGATGTGCTCCTGGCGTGACATGATAATCCTGGGAGACTAGCACTGGAATGCCTCACCCTCTGGGACTAAGCATGCATACATAAACCCTCCATACACAACAATGTCTTTCAGACAACCCTTACATGAGTCAGATTGTAACTTCAGTTAACAACCAAATAGAACCTATGCTTATCTCTAACACAGCTAAAGAGATTATTTCAAGCATAATCATCTAGGAAGCACAATATCTTGATTGATTAATCAGGGTACATAATAATCCGGCTCAAAAGTGCAGATTGACTTCACTTCACAGAGATCCGCCGCCATCGGCATAAGCGTATTGACCACCTTCAAAATTGTGTTGTCCCAGGTGAGTTCTTTTTCTTGTGCTGATTCTCAAGTTCTTGCAAATGAACACATGAACTATATTTGTAATTAATGATGCAGTCCGGAGAACGGAATGCATTGTATCATGGTTTACAGCTTTGCTGCAATATCTGCATCTTTCAGACTGACACATCCAACTTCAGCATAGCTTTTGGGTCACTTTGACCCTATATGGGATAGAACAGCCACCTTTCACCCATAACCCCCTTACGTCACTTCCTATGACATGTATGGAAGAAAAATAAAGTTGGTATTATTAGCTTCTACCGGGTATTTAGAGCCCTAACAACAAACAGTCAAGATGATTTATAAATCAGTTTTAAGAAAGAGCTTATAATGTGTAGAGGATTGATTTCATTGTATTCGAGTTTCCCAAAATGAACTCCGTCCCTCTCAACAGAGTAGCATACCACTTGTCAAGAGTACCACCCATAGATTCAATTTCCATTGGTTGGATAATGTTACCTTGTTCTTCAAATTATAGCATGTCTACAAACAAAAATATTGAAATAATTTCTAAAACATAAAATTCAACATAATATCTAACTCAATTGACTTCGCTGTGGACCTGCTTTTTTATGATCAAAATAAATTATAAACTCAATAACACCAGGAGCAAAATAACAGAACAAAACTTTCGGTAAACAGAAATCTAAAAAAAATATTCAATGGGAAATTGAGTAAGATTAAAACATGAAACTGCAGAAAAAAGAAAATAAATACAATTGAGTTACGGCAAACATTTGAAGAGCAACTATGGGATTATGGGTAAAGCTGCAAAAATGACAATTTTAAAAAAAGAGCCCAAAAGTTAATCAGATTAGCAGCTGAATGATTACATGAAAACTACAAAACATTACACAATACAGTGGAATCCCTCTATAGGACATTCGTTTATAACTGGTTTCCCTATTTAACAACAATATTCAAAACCCACAATTATTTGCTACAGAGATGCCTCTATAAAGCTGGAAGAAAGAGATATGTATATGGTTATAATGATCATCCAATCTTAAAAAGATATTGTTAGCTATAAAATGGAACTTACAAACTATTTTACGATCCAAACTTTTTTTTCAGAGTAAAGTTATGAAACTAGGTCTATCTGTTTATTCTATCTATTCTTAGCACACATTTACACACTGCTAGACCTGTCGCAGTGGCGAACTCCCTCAATTTTATACAAGTAAATTCAAGTAGGAAGCATGAGGATAATTGAAAAAAATTCTTACAGCTGGCGGGAATTGAACCAAGTCCGTTCTAGCGGCACCGAATCGCTTCGCAACACAAGTAAACAGGTTTTTCCGTACTTGACTAACCACATCCCCCCAAAAAAGATGTGATCTCGTCATGACATTCAACCTGTGTACTCGTCACTGAGAACGGAACAATCGAGACAAGGACTATTACAACAACTAACATTCCGTACAAGTATTAAATTATTCTCAGAAATACAAACATAGAACAGCTATATACAAGGGCCAATATGTCTTCTTGTAAACATGAATAACATAGAGACAGAACAACGTTGCTTCAAATAATATCTTATACAAGTAATTTCGAGTCATCTGTAAGAATTATTGTCATTTATCCTCATGCTTCCTACTTGAATTTACTTGAATATTCCTACTGTCTATACATAACTGTATGTTTTCAATAACATCACGAATGTAATATGGATTGATAAGTTATACACTGATGAGTTTGGTCTCTCATAGTTAAGACTAGTTGTCAGAATACATTAAAAATGTGTAAAGTGCGAGACTTTGTCCCAGGCTACTCTATACCTAATTTCTGTTAAAAAATAAAATGTCTGTAGAAAGGATGTTAGTGATGGAGGGATTTGGTGGTTATAGTTGTTGCCACAGGTCTAGTAGTGCACAGAATTCAATAAGATGGTATTCTACAGTTTCCCCCTTGTCTGTTGCAGTGATTGTATGATCTGCAGACCAAGTTGTTATACAAGGCTTTACTGTAGATATTTTGGTCAACCAGTAAGATTTATCAACCTTGTTTGGTCCCTATCATAATGTGCCTGTTTCCTATCCTTAATGCCACATTTAAGTACTATAATTTAATATGTCATTCCTGTCTGTATTACACAATTCTGATGTGGCACATACAAACACTTTAGTAAATTTACAATTCCCGCTTTAAGAAAGTTTTCAGCGGTCAATCTTAAACACAATCTTAGAAAATGTCCCCAAACATATGGTCAGAAATCTGGGTACCACAAACACATTTTTTTTCGTGGAATATGAATATGACACCATGACTTGCTCGATAAGAAATGGATGAAAGTGTGGCAGAGTTGCTCAGTGACATCAATCTCAGTCTCCCTCACCCTTCGTACATGGTCTCAGTGGCAAGACGTGATAAATAAGACTTAGTATGTGTTTGGGGTGCAGTAGATGACCAGGGTGCCTTTCTGTTTCACCGTACTCGCAACACTCTACGTAGCTTGCTAAGTGATGCCTTTCTGCTCATTGACCCAACATTAAGTAAATATTCAAAAAATATAAAAAGGGTTCAAAAAAGTTTTACATGGAACAATATATAGAATCAATGCTTCGACCAAAAGGTCTTTATCAAGGGACAAACAAACACAGAATAGAACTATTAAATCAATGCAGTCTCTCGTCCACTCAATTTTTGACCCAAACTTCATATTTGTCACAACCCATTAAATAATAGGTGCTCCCAATTCTATTCTGTAGTTAAAGGAGAGACAAATCAGAATATATAAGACAAACAACTCTGGTTGTATTGAAGAAATAATCATACAGACTATATTATCTATTCCCAGGTGAATGAGTTTATATTATCCACACTTGCCGTTACGCGTAGAAGTGAAAAATTCAGTTTTTGTTCCACAGCCAGATGTGTTGCCTTGGTTGTGTCGAGTCCATGTTTATTCAATGTTATCTTGATGTTTTCTATCCACCACTTTTGTGGTCTACTTTCGACTATATTTCCGGATATTCTATTATATGTCTTCATTGGTATTTGGTTTGACTTCATTCTTATATAGTGATCAAACCATTTTACTTGCTGTCTTTTGTTATGTTCAATACATGGTATTATACCAACTTTTCTCTTAATTTCTTCATACAGACTTTGTGTGTTAAAAAATGGTCAACATTGATACCACCACATAGTTGCAGGCTTTCATGGGATTTGATGTCTGCACATTGATACCACCACATAGTTGCAGGCTTTCATGGGATTTGATAACTGCACATTGATACCACCACATAGTTGCAGGCTTTCATGGGATTTAATGTCTGCATATTTCTTCTTCTATGTACATTATCAAGCTCGTACAGATTAGCCATCAAGCTCGTACAGATTAGCAGTATGTAGTCAGGAAAACAAAATGTGTCATGTCATGGTTTACCTTTGCTGCAATATCTTCACCTTCCAGCGCGACAAATCCGACTTCATCACAACTTCACTTTGACCATATATGGGATGGGATAGCCACAATAACTCCACCCCATAACTAACTTAGTCGCTTCTTATGGCATGCGCAAGGAAGGTAAGTAAACTGTATTGCTCTTCTTTGCTCCCCTTGACACGCCTTGACAACATACAGGCAATCAGCATACAATATGGAGGAACATACTTTCTACATACATACATATGAATAACTTGGATAACCTCTGATTAAGACACATCTGCTCAAAATTTGAAGTCATATGTATGAAAGAAAGCTTTGGAGAAACCCCCATATTGCACATAAGAAACTTGAGCTTCGTCATTTGTAATTAATGGGGATGGAAATAAACAGACAATTCAGAAGCTGGTAAATCAGTGGTGGGCAACCTTTTTGGGTTGCTGGACAGGACTAAGTTTTCGATGTTGTATTGGATAAAAG
The DNA here is from genome assembly GCA_034231615.1 of Meghimatium bilineatum. NCBI lineage: Eukaryota > Metazoa > Mollusca > Gastropoda > Stylommatophora > Philomycidae > Meghimatium > Meghimatium bilineatum. The sequence continues at coordinate 8,488,964 of CM067305.1, forward strand.
ACCTACTTACAAAATTTTTAGTTATATTTTAGTCTTTTGACATTTTCTGAGCTATGGGGTCAACATAGTACTTTTTGATGTCTTACAGGCCAGAAAAAAAAAGGTTTGTTGGACATATTTTGCCCACCACTTTTGCAAACAATAAAATCAAAAACTTCAATGCAGAAAAAAAACTGTCTTGACTATTAATAAAATAAATTTAAAAAAATGATAATTCTAAAACGTGGGATATTGGACAAGGATACACTTGAGGTTAACAAATACTTTTATTAAACGTTTTCCATAATTTCAAAATAAATTTGTCTTGGATAACTTATAAATAGAAGTTAACGATAATGACTTCATTACCTTTCAGAGACTCCTTAAATTTGATAAAGCATTAAAACTGTCACTCAGATCCACCCACTGTGCTGTAAGTCCTCCATTTAGTAGTACCTCTGTGGATGTGTGTGTCATTTGCTAGGTTGATAGCGACCAAGACAGCGGCAAAAGGTCAAGCAACGTTGATCATTGTGGCATTCGGATTGGTGAAAGATGTGAGCAATACTGCTAAACAGATATTTTATACAGCTTGGCCTACTAGCATTATAGACTAAAGACATTTACTATCAGTGCAATTAATAACATATTAAACATATTAGATTCTGTCGCCAAAGTTGGATGTGTCCCAAATAAAAAAACAGTGACACAAATTTGTAATCTCTGTACTACATCCTGCTGGAAATCTAGTAGGATTATTGTCCTGCTACAAAAGAGATCCAGCTTGATCCATTTTGAGAACGAATGCCAAAAGTGATTTCTAAATATAATATGGACAGACAATTGCTAAGCTAAAAAAAAAAAAGTTACAAATATTATTTAAATAATAATTAAAAAAACATAAAAAAGAAAACAAATTTGTGTACATATCACCATTATAATCCCATCCATTCTTTACAAATTTTAGGAACGTTAGATTTGTGATCAAAATTTACTCAGATTAAGCTGGGTCATTACCTTTATTTTCTTTGCTTTTTTTTACATGGTTACTGTTCTAGTGCTCCAATACATCTGTGTAAATATTGAAAAGCATAAAAACAAAACAATTACCATCTTAATTTTTCAATATTGAAATATATATATAGAAAAAAAATATGCGTAAATAAATTTTTTTTAAATTAATAAATTAAAAAACCTAATTTATCTTTAAAAAAAAATAATAAAAACCATTTATAAATTGTATTTGCAATACACTATTTGATTGATACTCATTAAACATTTTCTCAGTTGGGAAATTCTAAAGCACATGACTATAAAAGCAATACTCAAGACTTCTGCATTGTGCTGGTTATGCGGAAGTATTGAACGAACTTGAAGACCAAGCCCACAATAAAGAACCATAAATTTCGAGCAAACTGAGACTTGGCAATCAACACTCTCCATAAGATGACTGCCACGGCAGAGTTGAAAACGTAGCGGATTATTCTGAGTCTGAAACATCAACAACAAACAGAACATACGTTATCAAGTGTTATCATATCTCAAACATAACCAATAAATTACCAATAAAACATGACAATATTCCTAAAACTAGCCATAACCATGATAACAACCATTAACTTACAAAATTATAAGAATAATCGGTACAATCCCAAAATAAGAATGAACGTTGAAGAAGAAGAAGAAAAAAAAAAGCACCACAACACATGTCTTTTCTCTCTAGACTACTATCTATCTATCTATACGCTGTATCCATTTTTTTGTCTTGCTGGATCAGGTGTAGAAGATTTCTCTGGAGATAGCCTTCCTGTGTGCTGTTTGTAAGCTTGTTCTTATGGCTTCTTTGATTTCTGTGATCCATCTTTTAAATCGTCTGCCTCTGGCTTTACAGCTGTTATATCTATGTGTCATGACCATCTGTGGCATGTTGTCTGTTGGTACTCTGGAAGTGTGTGAAAACCACCGTATCTGTTCTTTTGATGTGTTCTAATACTCGTATTGTTTTGCTTATCTGTCTGATGTTATCATTTCTAATTCTATCTCTTAATGACACTCCGAGTATTCTTCACAGACATGTCATTTCTGTTGTCACTATTTTTCTTTTGCCTTGTGCTGCCATTGTCCAGGTTTGGCACTGGTAGCACAGTGATGGAATACTAATAGTCTCTGTGTAACTTTAGTGTCTATGTTTACATTTATGTTCTTGAAAATACATGTCATCTGTCCTAGGATCTGGTATGTTTTATTGCATCTGTTATATCTCTGAAATACATCATGCTGAAAATCTAGTTGGTTGGTTGGTTGGTTGGTTGGTTGCTTGGTTGGTTGCTGATTCAGTGGTCCATGGACTCGTGTCCTTTGACCCAATGCCATTGTATGATATATGCATGTGTTTGTGAGCTGTTGTTTTGTTCCATATAATGTGTTCCATATAATGTATTCTCCCTGTATACAGAATACATTATGCGAAATATAGAAGATATGCCCAGAATAAAAGTGGGAGGATACAATATAAATAACTTGAGATATGCTGATGACACAGTACTGATCGCAGGAAGCGAACAAGAACTGCAAGCCCTATTAGATAAAGTAGTGAAGGAAAGTGAAAACAAAGGCCTCAGTTTAAACAAGAATAAATGGTTAAAAAATTAAATAATTAATAATTAAATTATTAATTATTAAAAATAAATAATTAAAAGAATAAATACAGAAATAATGGTTGTATCAAAGAGACATACACCACCAAGATGCAACATAATAATTAATAACACAAAATTGGCACAAGTTGAAAAAGTGAAATATCTTGGCACCCTGTTAACATCAGAAGGTAGATGCTCAAGTGAGATAAAGAGCCGAGCAGCACAAGCCACATCAGCATTCCAAAAAATGAGAACCATTTTTTGCAATGGAAGTCTATCAATGCAGACCCGAATTCGGGTGCTGAGATGTTATATCGAACCGATTCTTTTTTATGGATGTGAAGCATGGACTATAAACAAGAAAATTCAAAGTGAATTGGAGGCTACAGAAATGTGGTTTCTGAGAAGAATGATGAAAATACCATGGACAGCCACGAAAACTAATGCAGAGGTTCTCATTGATGCGTAAAAAGATCAATCATATCAAACATTAGAGGCAGACAGTCAAGGTTTCTAGGGCATGTGCTGAGAAGAACACAGCTTGAACACTTAATAACCACTGGAAAGATCAAAGGGAGAAGAGATAGAGGTCGACAAAGAGAAAAGTTACTAGATGGGCTTGTATCGTGGCACGGTAGAAGCTCACCAACCGAGCTTATTGACAACACAAGAGAGTCGTGGAGAAACATGATCGCCTACGTCAGTCGGCATGGCACTTGATTGATTGAATGTATTCCATTAATCTGGCCCTGGAGGGAGAAGCATTTTCCTGATGTCATTCAGCGCTGGACATTCAAAAAGGTGGTGGTTAAGTTTCATAGGGATGAGTGCACAGCCGGCACCCTGGAGTGTGTTGTGGCTGAATTCTGTTCAGGTGATTGTTAAGCTGTACATGTTGTGTGCGCAGTCGGAAGATGATACTCTGGTCTTTCCTTCCCAGGAGGTTGATGTTGTCTTTAGGATTTGGGCTTGTCATATATTTATAGATTTCCCTCCCAGTGTTTCCCATGTCCCATCTGTTCATCCTATTTTCTTTGTTCAAAGATTTCAATATCATTTTAACTGTGTGCATGGTTGTTTGTGTATATGGCTGTTCTTGTGCTCCTATCTAAGCTAGTCTGTCTGCCTTGCCATTGCCAGGTGTGTTTGAGTGGCCAGGAATCCACTGCATAACAATGCTGACTTCATAAGACTGAAAATCTAATTGAAAAGCAAATACTAAACAAATTAATAATGGTTATATCTAAGGCAGTAATGGGCAATATTTGTTAGTCTGTGGCTGAATTCTGACTAAATGGATACCAGATTAATCCGGGAAGTAAAGACTGCAAGGGAAAGGAGATGGCTACCGCCCTCATATAGCAGAGCTACTGAAATGTGAGATCGCACACCCCTATGACATTAATAAATGCTATGAGTAACTTTACTTTACTACAACTGTATACAAATTCTTGTTTTTTTTCTTCCTTCAGTGAATCGCTTGTTTTAAAATATGTCCATTTTATGTTAATATTTTTTTAAAGAACTTATTAATTTAGTAGCATCACAAATAATAATTTTAAATCTGCCTGAATGACAAAACAAAAGACTTGCCCTCAAACAAAACATATCGCTTGCCCCTCCAGAAAAAAATTGCTTGCCCCTAACTAGAACACATGGTCTGCCCCCAGCCAGAACAGAACAAAAATCTTGAAGGGCAAATAAAAATTGTTTGGCTTCAGGCTACCAAAAAAAAAATGTGATAAGAGGTTAAGAAACTTACTTTCGCATGTGGGCTCTTGCAGCTGGCAAACCAGAGACATCTTCATTGAGTACATATTTCTTGGCACCTAGACAGTAATTCTCAATGTACGTTGGCCAGTGGAGAGGACGAAGATCTAAGTAGAATGTCTTGAAATTGAAACAGAATACAAGAAAATCAATCTTCATCATAAATCAAATTTATCGAGTCACATTTTAGAATAATAACCTATAACTCATTAGTGTCAAGTGCTGGTACATGGGAACCATAGGCACATAAAAATATCACTATCATCAGTGTAGAAAAATCACAGCCTATTCTTTGATGTTATCACCAATGTTCCCTCTAAGACGAGAATGTCTGTGAGCAAATATCTATCTCCGTGGGCTTATTTATCTCGAGCATCACATTTTCTGGGCAAACCTTTTACCAATAGAATAGCTCATCTTCTTCAGCAAGTTTGATTTACACGAATTGTATTTTTTAATATAGGAATATTTACACACATTTATATACGCAGATCTTGTGTGCCACGTCCAAACTTTGTTGCAAAGGGATAAAAATATGTGCGCAATCGCATGGTAGCGCAACATAGCGGGAACATTAGTTTATTCCCTCAAGTATTGTTTTTACCACAAAAGGAAGATAACTTTGTTAACCCTTTAGCTGTTGCGCATGAGTTTACTTGTTCCACTTATTGCTATTGTCCAATTAACTAATTTTTTAATTTTATATCCCTTCATTGTTAAAAAACAATTTTGCTCTGAAATCGGCAAGCGGCAGTACATGCTTATATTTTCTGGCAACATTAAAAAACCAGTACCGTGGAAGTTCTCTTATTTTTGTACTTCAAGAAAAAAGAATCAACACGGGGGGAAAGCATTTAAGCAAAGTTGGGATCAGTTACTGAGAACAATTTCGCAGATAGAGGGTTAAATAGCAAATACATTCTAAAAGATAAATAATGTGGTTTATTTTAGAAACTCTTAAAGAAACTATATGGTTTATAAATTCTAAAGAAACCATTTGTTTATCTTTAGAATTTATAAACCATACTGTTTCTTTAGATTTTGAATTTGAACCCATTTTTGGTGCATAGAATAATTAACAATATGGCACACAGTTTTACTGCAGTCGCCCGCCCAATCACATAATTTTCTTCTATAAATATTTTCCACACAAGTCTAAATGCAATGACAGAAACTTGACCGTACCTTAAGATCTTCTTGTGTAAGTTGCTGCCTCAGCATATACTGGTTAGAATTAGCCCAATGCCACTCATTGAGGGTGAAAAACTTGAGGCATTCAATTGAGCGATGTAGTTTATTGTACAGTTTCACCATCCTAAAAATATATAAATAAAGAATGAAAGAAAATATTTTAAGAGCAAAATATAATTCACATAATTGATTACACTTCAAGAAACAAGATATAATTCACATAATTGATTACACTTCAAGAAACAAAATATAATTCACATAATTGATTACACTTCAAGAAACAAAATATAATTCACATAATTGATTACACTTCAAGAAACAAAATATAATTTACATGATTGATTACACTTCTCCACCGAAGACGGATGCGTCGAGCCATTGGTGCAAATAAAACAGTGACACAATGCATTTCCATTCTCTGGACTACATCCTGCTGGAAGTCTAGTAGGACCATTGTCCTGTTACAAGAGAGATCCAGCAGGAGTTTGAGAATGAACTCTGAAGAAGAAGATTACACTTAAGAAACAAAATATAATTTTCATGATTGATTACACTTCACAGCAAGAGAAAAAAAATGGGGGGGCCTCTATTTGTGTTCGACTATTGACGCAAATAAAACGGTGACAGAACTCATTAACATTCACTGAACTATATCTAGCTGGAAATCTGGTATGAACATTGTCCTGCTACAAGAAAGATCCAGTGGGAGTTTGAGAAAGAATGCTGAAGAAGAAGATTACACTTCAACAAGCAAAATATAATTTATATAATTAGTTGCTGGATCATCATCATCAATGTACACAGGACACTTCCATGTTCCAATCTTCTCCTGAGTATATCTGCAATTACACGACGACTTACAGTTCTAGTTCTCTGTTGATTGACAGACATTCTTTGCTGTCCAAAATAATGTCACATTTATTGCCATATTTCAAGCCAAGCTCCTTTATCCTGAACATGGAAAAGAAATTATCTTCATTAATTTCATTTGATTGTGAAATTTCTCTCAAAGAGTTGAATATGTCAGCGTGGCCCATTCCTCTGCCACATCGTATACAGTATCCACTGGATACAGTGGCAGATCCTGCCAATATGCCCGCTCTTGCACTGAACACCTTGATGACCAAACACACAAAGATGATTGTGTCACCCTACAACTTGAACCTCCACACAACTTGAACCTCCACACAACTTGAACCTCCACACAACTTGAACCTCCACACAACATTAAGCCACTGTTCACGAATACAGCCTGCCTATATTTTCCTGTAATTATATAGACACACCAGTCTTAATGGTGAACTGTACTGTACAGAGATTCTTGATTAGAAACTAGCATCATAGCACAAGGGACATTCCCATAAGTGACTATATCGATATACCCATCTTAATGGTGAACTGTACTATATAAAGATACCAGTCTTTAGGGCAAACTTCAGTGTTGTATAATCTAAAGTAAATATAACTTCATAAATAGCAGGCTTTATGACAAACTGCTGTATTGTAATACGTGATATTCATTGTGACAGAGCTTCTCATTGACTTCAAATTGAAGATTTCTTTGCAATGATCATTGTCTTTATATTGGAAACAAACCAGTACGGTGATCATGTTTGGCTACATTAAGGTATATCCTTACCTGCACCAATTGATCCGGTAAATCTGCTGGGCAAATCTAACAAGAATCTCATGGCTGTGATGGAGTATTTATTGTCGACACAAATTCTAAAATCAATGAATATGTGAGAAAATAAATAAATCCTCTTGCAGGTCAACAAGAACATCTGGTAGAAGTGAAACTGAATCTTGAAAAGTTTGGGAATGTTATGAGGCATGATCCTCTTTTCCAGACTTTCCTGCAGTGGATGGGTGAGGTGGAAAAAGGAGGAAAGTATGGATTGATAATATTAGAGATTTGGCAGGATTAAGATTCTTCATACTCAAGGAAGGAAATGAGAACAGACAGGCATGACATCATTTTTGTGTGCTGACATTTCCAAAGCGGCAATCCTACGAACCTGAAGAATTATGGGTTTAATGATGATTCTTTACTCTCCAGACCCTGGCAACAAATATTTGCCCCAATATATTGATAATTTATCTTTGAGTCCAAAGTTTCAGAGTGACCTCAGATTTGACATAAACAAATTTATTAGGTTGCAGGTCAAGAATAAATGATGCATACAACTTACCTGGGTCTTTTGCCCATGACTCTGAACGCAATGTCACAAATATATGCAGGGAACAGGTGACTGACATATGTCCAGTATTCATGGAGAAAGCTGTTGATTTTTGTAACAAATGGTTTATGTCATTCCACAGAGGTTATAAGGTCAAATATGAGAAATACAGATACTATGAGTTATGAGTCAGCATCTTATGGTTTCCCATAAGTGCTCAGCTGCCTAGTCTGTGCTTGACTAGAAACTACCTGACTAGCGTTGCTTACTGCACTTGCTCAGTGGCAATTGTACCATCCCTCAAACTTCCCAGAGCATGAGTTCTGGTACCCTACTTCCTGGCTGGTGTACCACTGTAGTAATTTTTACTTCAAACCACAAATAGCAAATGGATTTGACACTGATTTGCTAACCAGCAGACAAATGATATAAAATTACAAAACTGCAGCTCTCAATATACATGAGAACTAACTGCAAAGTTATTATCAAAGATCCCATGTGCCAACATATGTTTTTAGTGGTCACAATAAATGATTCTGGTAGAGTGGTTATCTCAAATGTGATCAGTGAAATAAACATCAATACTTCCTCTGCCATTGACAGTAAAAACCAAGGTGATGTTTCCATGAGGATACTCTTTCTATGCAGAATTTAGCAGACCCAGTACTGGTAACGTCAAGTCCCATTATAACAACTTGGTCCAGACTGACAAAATATGTAATTACAGAAATTCGCTATATACAGTATAAAGAATAAATATAATTGGGGATTTTGAAAACTGCTGTTAATTAGGGAAATATGTTATAACGGATGCAGATTGGTTGACTATGGAAAACATGTTGACTTGAGGCAAATAGGTGCTATCTAAACAGACCAGGTTTAAATCCTGTTTGCTGCCTTCTGATTGTCTCTACAAATCCTCAATGATTCGTAATGATATTAGTCAGATAAATGTCAAAAGTGTACAGATAAATATGTGTGAAACTATAATTTAAATAAAAACAAAGAAATGTGCATAGATTAGTATCTTATTTCTTCTGTGATCAGTTTCCTATGCTCACAAGTCTATACAAGCATGAGGGCCACCTCTACAAATTCAGTCATCAACACAAGGACCTAACAGTTGCCCCACAGATTTGACTCTTGAGGTAAGGTTTTAGTCAAGTCGTCAAAGAGTGAACATGCTGTCCAAACTGACCAATGTCCATGTCTAAAGGGTCCCCAGACTCCATTCTCATTCTGCAGACCTTTATTTTGTGGCGATGTGCTCGTAGTCTACAGTGTCCTGTGCCGAGCCGAAAAATGAAAGTTTTCTGTGATCTGCTCAGCTTTAGGATGAAGTCTTTTGATGAGAGTTTTTGCATCAGTGATATTCTGTGATAGAATTGTTCCTTTTAGTACTCTATGGGATAATGTGTCCACATTTATAATCAAGCAAACCATACATTATTTAATTAAACGAACTTTCTCTAAAGGCAGATACAATGCAGCATCCATCAAACTGCACACAGTTATCCCCTTCCCCCACCCCTGGAAGACCTTTGGGGGGAAGAGGTGGTCTCAGTGCATTGTGTGCAGATTGAATGATCGACAGCAGACGCTGCGTTTTATATCCGTGTCACTGAAGTTGAATGAAATTAAACCCAATATTAAAAAGTTGGATTGTGCATGGACACCGTCATGGCATCATGTTTGACATCGGTAACACAGAGTTGGTATTTTAAAAAAACAGTTTATCAATCGCTGTTACGTTGCTATGCAGATTGATGAGTATTTGTGACAGCTGGTAATCCATATCATCAGCTTTCTGATATCTTGTTTTGATCTCTATATCACGTTGGCCATCATCTGTAAAGACATATCTTGTTTTGATCTCTCTATCGAGTTGGCCATTCTCTGTAAGGACACATCTTGTTCTCTTGTATCTTAAATCATGTACATTCACAGTAGTATATAAAGTTCACCAACAATAACTTCTTCGTCTTCTTTTGTTCACTTGAAACATGTCTATATCTGTAATTCTGTCTCCTTAATAAAACTCACTGTCTTTTGTAGTTCATACAGTGTCCCATAGAGTTTTGATTCCAGTGTTGTTTCCTCTGGCCAATATGTCTGCCTCAGCATTTCATGCTCAGAACACTCTTGAAGTATATGTTTGGCACTCTGTGCTGCCTGTCCACGTGTACACATGGCCGTGTTGCCAATCTTGAACTTTGTATACATGTGACTGCGGAGTCGGTTGTGTCCTGTTCTGAGGCGTAGAATTATAACTTGTTCTGATCTGTTCATAATGTGATAGTCATCTTGTGTTGGTGTTTGTGGCTTTCTTATTGACTTGATCATCTGTTTTTTTCTGATGGTAGGTGATTGGTATATCTGGTTGGTCTTCAGCAGCACCTTCCTTAGCCAGTTGGTCTGCTTTTTTATTGCCTGGTATTCCACAGTGAGAGGGTATCCACTGCATGGTTACCCTATACTGGTAAGACAATTCGCTAAGTAGTTTTTTCAAGTCTGTTAGTTTTCCAGACTGGAGAGCTTGAAGCACTGACCTTGCATCTGTCAGGAACACCACAGGCTGTAGGTCAGAGTTGGAGTTCAGCAGTTTTTTTAGCTGCCACACTAATTGCCTGGATTTCTGCATCATAATTATTGCAGAATTTTCCTGTCTGTGTTCTGATAGTATCTCTAGGCTTGTGTGGATATTCTATATATACACCTGCACCTCCATTCCTCAATGCATTCTGTGCTGACCCATCTGTGTATACTCTGACCCATATATCTTGTGGATATTCCTCATCCAGGAAACTGAGGGTGACTGTCCTTCGCTGCACACTGTTCTGTTCGTCCTCGCTTAGTATTCCTTTCACATGGGTCTGAATGTATATTGGCATTCCATGTCTTTCACTCCACGGGGTTTGTTCTGGTACAGGCCTTAAGGGGCTGTCAACTTCAGGAAGGTCTGTAAGTTGTCTGCGGAGTCGTTTAGCTTGATAGATAAAGCTGCTTCTTTTCAGTCGTCCCATTGCTAGATTTTGGAATCTTTCCTTCATTGGATTACTTGGTATACACTGAAACTTTTCTGCCTGAATTAGTACTTTTGTGTCTCTGCGTTCGCCAAGTGTTTGCATTCTTCCCATTTTCTGCATCTCTGCTATGGGTGTTGATTTCACCAACGATAACAATAGGCAGGCCAAGATTATGATGGACACAGGATATTGAAGACCTTCTGAATATGACACTGAAGGAGGCTGGGCAGCTTGCACAGAGCCGAGAGGCTTACTGGCAGACTGGATCATGTTTTGTAAAGGACATGTCATACAGATAGAGGTCTGTGACAAATAATAACCAGTTTTATTAGTAGTCCATGTATAACAATAACAAGGTCTGTTATATTATCTAACCAATAAAATTGGAACACAAGTATAACTAAACAACATTTGATCTAGAAAAGATTTAAACAAAGAGGCATGATGGGAAATCTGATATAAAATTTCTTACTTGTTACTGACAATGGCTACATTAGGACGTCTGAAACAACCTTCAAGTGGTGTGTGCTTGAATGACTTATTGACCACATCACCTAAAACACAAAAATGCTTTATCTTATTTTGTCAATCAGTCTCAAGATCTTTCAGTGGCAGTTCATTACATGTTGATCATGAGATGTTATTAATAACATTATCACGGACAACCATTTATTCACAACAGCTATGTTATAGATCAGTAGAAATCTGATTATCCAAATTAATTGGGGATCAGGCCGATTCAGATAATTGAAAATTCGGATAATTGGATATAGCTCAGGAATGAAATAAAACAGTGTACTACATGCAATCATACATTGAAATTAACGGAATTGTATTGATAAAATACAGTACTGTAAAAATATGCAAAATTACATAAAATGGCACATATGTAGTTATATATTGTACATATGTATGTACATACGTAAATCAAATATGTAAATCGGGACCTCTCTACTGCGTCCGCTATAACGCTCTTACTCAAAAATTATTTCACCCAAATTCGATTCAGGCAATTGGGGATTCCGTTAATTAGGGTTTGGATAATCGGATTTTTACTGTAACTATTGAATTTAGCCCATCTAAACAATACTGTGTTTCTTGTCCGTTTTGAGTTCTGCATACTTTGCTTCATAGAGGCTTTGTAGTGAAAATATCAAATTTAGTCTCAATTGCTTTAAATTGTTATCTTACATCCTAATATTGTACAAGGACATATCTCTCTCAATCTAATGACTAAAGTGAACGAACAACATCACTAATGTCTCCCAAATAAATATCATTCACCAATCTCACTATTACTAAAGTCTCCCCAATAATAAATACCATTAATCAATCAATATATTACTGTCTCCTAAATAAATACCATTAACCAATATATTACTTATATCTCCCAAATAAATACCATTAAGAATTATTTTAGTAATGTTTCCCCAATGACTTCCGGACCAAGATGGCAAGAGAGAACATATGTGTTTTCATAAGGTCATAGATATTTGGATGTTCTCCTAAAAACAATGGTATACTACCAGAGTATTGTGCCAATCCTTTCCTTATGGATGTGTTGAAATCTTTGTTTGAAATTTGCAAGATGTGCAATCGAGATCTGGAGGAGAGCAATGTCCAAATGAAAAAACTGTGCAAACAGTTAGTACAGTGCAAACACAAGAACAAAGGTATGTTTCAGTTACATACCATGTGTATTCTCAGTGGCAACCTACAGCTGCAAACATGGACAATAAATAAAACTAGAGCCAAGTGAATAGAGGCTTTCGAAATGAAGTGCTATAGAAGAGTACTAAGAAAACCATGGACAGCAAGGACGAGCAACCAAGACATGCTAAGAAAAATCAACATCAAGGCTGGCTTTTAAACACAGCATTAAGAAGAAAGTTGGGTTCTTTCAGCTATGTGAAGAGACACAATGTGCGTTGCTAGAGGGGGTAATAGAAGGCAGAAGAGGTATAGGTCGACCAAGACGTCACGGACAAGAAATATTCAGGATGCATGCACATATCGCTAGAGGAGGCAGAACAACTTGTCAGAAACCATGCTAGAGATTCTAACCATGTCAGAGATTCATAAGAAAGACTACGTTCTGGAAAGAATATGTCACATAACAACAATTCCCCAATAAATACCACTTACCAATATATTACTAATGCCTCCTCAATAAATACCATTAGCAAATCTAATAAATACCATTAATCAATATATTACTAATGTCTTATCAATAAATACAATTTACAAATATATTATTAATGTCTCTCAATAAATACCATTTATCAATATATTGTCTCCACAATAAATACCATTTATCAACATTCTATTAATGTCTCTAAACTAAATACCATTAACCAAAATCACATCTTACTAATGTCTCCCCAAGTGAACGGCTTAGCACCACCAGTTGTAGCGTGGTAAATGAGGGTGTTCTTAGGCTTTGCAATGGCTGTGTACCATGCCACAGTGATCATAATGTTCACAGGAATATCCACTGGAACGATATCTGCTGAAGCCTTAGATTCTCCCTTCATTGAGCGCAGGAGACCACGACCAGCCTGCACAAAATGACATGTCAAAAATAATGTGCCAACAACAGGATTTTTAAAAAAACACACAAACATCTATTATCATAGTCAAGGTCAGCTGTAGTCAGTCTGTGACCATTACATTTTTTAAAAACAGTCTAGGTTAGGCATGCAAAGCAGCGTAATTTTTGTTAAAGCTTCTTGGTGCGTGATCACATTTCTGATATGGAGATTCTTAAAAAGTTACAGATGGAAAGCATTTGTTTTATTTAGGTCTCATCGTCATTGGGCAACTCACTTTGTCTCATGACAGACAAGTGTTTTCTGAAGAGACTACTTTTTTGTCTCATGACAGACAAGTGTTTTCTGAAGAGACTACTTTTTTGTCTCATGACAGACAAGTGTTTTCTGAAGAGACTACTTTTTTGTCTCATGACAGACAAGTGTTTTCTGAAGAGACTACTTTTTTGTCTCATGACAGACAAGTGTTTTCTGAAGAGACTACTTTTTTGTCTCATGACAGACAAGTGTTTTCTGAAGAGACTACTTTTTTGTCTCATGACAGACAAGTGTTTTCTGAAGAGACTACTTTTTTGTCTCATGACAGACAAGTGTTTTCTGAAGAGACTACTTTTTTGTCTCATGACAGACAAGTGTTTTCTGAAGAGACTACTTTTTTGTCTCATGACAGACAAGTGTTTTCTGAAGAGACTACTTTTTTGTCTCATGACAGACAAGTGTTTTCTGAAGACACTACTTTTTTGTCTCATGACAGACAAGTGTTTTCTGAAGAGACTACTTTTTTGTCTCATGACAGACAAGTGTTTTCTGAAGAGACTACTTTTTTGTCTCATGACAGACAAGTGTTTTCTGAAGAGACTACTTTTTTGTCTCATGACAGACAAGTGTTTTCTGAAGAGACTACTTTTTTGTCTCATGACAGACAAGTGTTTTCTGAAGAGACTACTTTTTTGTCTCATGACAGACAAGTGTTTTCTGAAGAGACTACTTTTTTGTCTCATGACAGACAAGTGTTTTCTGAAGAGACTACTTTTTTGTCTCATGACAGACAAGTGTTTTCTGAAGAGACTACTTTTTTGTCTCATGACAGACAAGTGTTTTCTGAAGAGACTACTTTTTTGTCTCATGACAGACAAGTGTTTTCTGAAGAGACTACTTTTTTGTCTCATGACAGACAAGTGTTTTCTGAAGAGACTACTTCTTCTTCTTCTGCGTTCGTTCTCAAACTCCTGCAGATTAGCAGAATGTAGTCTGGAGAAAAGAATTCATTGTGTCATGGTTTACAGCATTTCTCCGATATCTGCGCCATTCTGCCTGACACATCCGACTTCATCATGACTTTGTATCACTGACCCTATATGGAATGGGATCGCCAACTCATCCCATAACTTCCTGTCGCCACTTATGACATGCATGAAAGATAAACAGTGTTGCTATTCTTTGCTTCCCCTTCGGGCCCTGGTAACACATGGGTGAGAGACTGTTCTATTGTGAACTATGTCTAGGTAAGCGTTCAAGTGGAGGTCAGAATATTTTACAGAACTTGCCACTATATGACGCCACAAGAAGAAAACTAGTGGAAATCTGACACAACTCTGATGGACAAGCTCTATGATCTTATCATGGGGCTGACCACCACAGTTACAGTTCATTCAAGAAATATATGATCAGCTTCTGACACCGACTGAAGAACAAGGAAGAAGAAAGAGGCAAACAAACCGCTCAAGTACTATTAGAAGACATATATCTCAAGCACTGTTATATTGACACAAAATCTCGAGATACCACAGCTTGTGTTAACCTTTACGGCTCTGCGGGCGAGGTCACGCACCCATAGTACACGCCCCCTTGTGCCTGCAAGCGAGGTCACTCACCATACGATATCGCCTGATTCCCGAGTACGGAACTTCCCGAAGTAATGAACAGATGACATATAAAGCCCGCCAAACGAAGCTAGGAATACGTCACAGTTTAAAGGTCAAATTCCTGTACTCATTACGATTGTAAGAGAGAGAAAGCTGGTTGAATTTGTCAATGTATTTCTAGAGCGACTTTAGCCATTTTCGGCCATATTTTACTATCAAATTGAGGACTGCGTGGCATGGGTAAGTGATCGTGACTACATGTTCTAATTGTTGTTTTTTGTGTTTAATATGTTGTTATTTGATAAGAATGTGTGTGTATTCATTCAAAAACACAAAAATAATATGTATCAGGGGTGCCACATGTGTGCATGGACAATAATTACGTTGCATGTAGGCATAGACCTAGTGTTGACCGGACGGACATTATATGCGATTTCTTCACGTTTTATTAGTTTTTTTTAGTTCATATTATATTAGTTTGGATATAAAACAATACATATACAATAAGTATAGGTATTTATGAGGATTTTATCAATGTTACCACACATTGCTCATGTATTAGGGTCGTCAAGAAGATATATTTGCGATTTTGAAAATGGCGTTTTCCATTTTCCCCCCAAATTTTCAACTTCACAACTTGCTCACAACTGTCATATCACACATACAACAACAACAAAAACACAATTATATTCACTATTCATTCCTTTATTTACATGTGCACAAATTTTTGTAATATCTTCTAAAACAAAAAAGTTATTGCGTTTTCAAAACACTCACCATCAACAACGAAAATTTTCCAAAAAGAATCCAGGCTCAGGGGAGAAATTTCTCAATTTAATTCAGGGCTCTAAAGGTTAATATTAGTTATTGAAAGTTGTCTTCTAGTAGTCTTTGAAATGTTTTTTCTGGCCCTCATCTTCCTCATTCTTCAGTCAGTGTCAGAGGCTGATATATAGATTTCTTTAATGAACTGTACTGTGGTCAAAAGCCCCTTTGTGGTTCAACCAGCCAACCTGACATGGTCAGATTAGTGTGAGTATTAAAAGTTTTCAACATAGTAGAACACTGCAGGCAAAAATGAGACAGTATGAGACAAAAATTAAAGGAGAGGTCAGACTTTTCCCTAATCTCAAGATCTACTTCACTCCTGCTCATACTGCAATAGGTTATTCAGAACCAGGAGTAGACTCCTCAGCTACCTGAGGACTCACAAACTAACAAATCTTCTAATTCAATTCTGTTCAATGCCATGCTCATCTTCGCTTGCGAAGGAGGAACTTCATCATTACCAAAACATAAGGCCCAGAAAATGGTTCAGTGATAGCCATATCAAAATTATTGAGTACTTATTTAATAGTTATCATGGAAATGTAAAGTTCATACCTGTCCAATTGCCTGTGTAACACTTAAATGGAGATTGTGGTGACCACATTAACAAATTTGACAAATGAATTACTTTAACAAATAAAGGATATGATACACATAACATACACAAACTGATTCATATGAAAAAACATAGCTGGACTGAAACAAAATAACAAAACTAATTTTCCTTAATTCTTGCATATTCCCAGCTACATTACAGAGATGTAAATCTTGGACAATCACTAATAAGGTGAGAAACATAACTGCAGCATGTGAAACAAAATATTGAAGAAAAATCCTCAGAGAATAACATGTGCCAGTGTGTTGCCTGAGCCCAAATGGGGAACACAGAATAGTAACACCGTTTACCTTCCATACATGTCGTAAGATGCAACAAAGGAGGTTACGGAGTGAGATATAAATCCATATAGGGTCAAAGTGACCCAGAAACCATTCCGAAGTTGGATGTGTCCAGATGAAAAGTGCAGACATCGCAGTACAGCTGTAAACCTTGACATAATTCATCTCTGGATTATATTCTCTGCTAATTTGCAGGAGTTTGAGAACAAAATGCAGAATATCATTTACCAAAGCAGATAACCAATAGCGATATTCTGAGAGAATTGAAAGTAAAAGAATACTGGCTAAACAACAAGGTTCTCTCTAGAAAATTACAATATTTTAGCTATATCAAACGACAGCCTAGAAAATACCATGATGGAGATGATGCCAAAGCAATGAAAAAGAGGTGGGCCGCATAGAAAATGGATGCAAGATACCAAAGACCACCTGAACAGGGCACTCACAGAAGTAGGAAGAGTGGCTCAAGATGGACAGGAGTTTCAAAAGGCTGTGGTAAGTGCTACATTCTGCACTAGTCATGCCACCTAATGATGATGCACATAAATCAAACATAGGTTACACATTCCCAGGTGACTTTGGTAACCCAAATTATAAAATGGTCAATCATATGCATTGATTAAACAGTTTCCTTGGTAAAGGCCTATTTATGAAAACATAAATATGAAACTGTTGACCGCCACCTTTTTTGAATGTCCAGCACTGGATGACATCAGAAAAATGCTTCTCCCTCCAGGGCCAGATAAATGGAACGTCTTATATGGAACAAAACAACAGCTCACAAACACATGCATATATTACAGTGGCATTGGGTCAAAGGGCATGAGCCCATTGACCGCTGGATCAGCAACCAACCAACCAACCATCGAAACATAAATTGAGTCTGTGTTGCATAGTAACAATATTTTTGACAATAAATGAAACACTTCCATCTCTTGCCAAAGATGCTTTCCTCTCTTAACTATTCAGCCACTACAGGTGAATTTACTCAATCCTCTATCTGAATGTTAAAGATGAGTTATATGTCTATTTGTTATTCTCCCCCTATTACTTCAAAATAATTTCACTCTGAAAAAGCCAAGTTCCATTCATCCATGTCAAACATTCAATCCATCCAGCATATATTTTCTACCGTCAATAAAAAGCCAGTCCTGTGTAAATATCTTATTTTTAGGGGACAAGAAAAGGAATCAGCAAAGGGGAAAATCACTGGGAAAAGACTTTTAGTACAGCTGGGATCAGTTAACCCCCTTAGCTGTGAAGGTATTCCTAAGGTTATGATGAAGAGTCACTGTCATTTTGTTGAGATAGTCCTCTTCTTAGCTTCCCAGGAAAAAAATTCACCTGGAAGCTTATAATAAAGCATCCAGACAAATTGTTTCCATGAGAAAACAAGAAGATCTCAGCAAAATAGTGGCAACCCCTCTTCGTATCCTTAAGGACACCCTCCACAGCTAAGGGGTAAATGTAAACAAGTTAGCAGCTAATTGATTACGTTGAACATTTCCACATCTGCATCACTACATCAGCAAAAGCACTCCTCAGAAGTTGGATGTGATAGATCATTTGCACAGATAAAATGGTGACTCAACACATTTCTGGTCTCTGGACTACATCCTGCTGGATGGAAATAACTATAACCCTGCTACAAGAAAGATCCAGCGGGAGTTTGAGAATAGATGCTAACAAACAACAAATACAAAAGTACAAATTATGACAACTCACAGCAATATAAATACCACTTGGTCCATTGTAGTTATCAATCCAACCCTGAAGAAGATCAAGAACAGCAATAAGTCAAGTGCATTGACAAATTTCTACATATAAGACACAAAAGTAGATCTACCCCGTTTTACAAGTACCCGGTAAGTTACTTTACCAAATAAATACACATAACATAAATCAACTGACAAATGATAGGACACACATAACATAAATCAACTGACAAATGATAGGACACACATAACATAAATCAACTGACAAATGATGACACACATAACATAAATCAACTGACAAATGATATGACACACATAACATAAATCAACTGACAAATGATAGGACACACATAACATAAATCAACTGACAAATGATAGGACACACATAACATAAATCAACTGACAAATGATATGATACACATAACATAAATCAACTGATAAATGAAAGTCTTAAATACTATGTGATTGTTAGTCTTCTTTTTCTGCATTTATTATCAAATTCCTGCAAATTGTAGTATGTAGAATAAAGAACAGATTATATTGTGGCATGGTTTACGACTTACATGGCTGCGATATCTGTGCCTTTCAGACAGACTCATCTAACTTCAGTACGATTTTCAGTAATTTTATAGTAAGGAACAGCTACCCCCACCCCTAAGCCCTCCTTAGTCCCCTTTTACAACATGCATGGTTGGTCACAACGTGACTATTATTTGTTTCCCTTCTAGCTCTGGGGAAACACTGAGAAAACTTTTAATCAAATATGTTTTTTACAGACAGTATTGGGAGTCACAAGAGAGAGTCTTACAACTACAGAATGAGATAAAACGCACAATATAGTCCTTTTGTAACATGCTAGGGATGTTCACGTGCTCACAGTCCTTGTATATCCAGCAACGGTTAATCATGGAGTAATAATAATCATGAAATGTCCTCAGATAACAGTCCTTGTATATCCAGCAAACGTTAATCATGGTGTGATAACAATCATGAAATGTCCTCAGATAACAGTCCTTGTATATCCAGCAACGGTTAATCATGGTGTGATAACAATCATGAAATGCCCTCAGATAGCAGTCCTTGTATATCCAGCAGAGTGTAACATCCAATAGTTTCAGTTCTATACTGATTTATCATTCTCTTCGTATATCTATGTTTCAATTTACAGACTGTTTTGATTTTTCTACAAATCTCACACTCCTCATAGCTACAATGATTCATATGTTTCAAAACTTTCCGAGCAGACGAGATCCCTCAACACATTAACTGTCTCAGATTGATTCATTGATGTACCTATGTACCTACTGACAATGGCCATGCTCGCCAGTTTATCAGCTCAATCATTGCCCCGAACCCCCACATGTCCTGGCACAAATATTAAGGTAATAGTTCTGGTCATATTGTGACATTCACGGCCTTCTGGGTATGAAATAAAGCTCCTGAAGATTCTCCTCCCCAATTAAATAATTGCAAATAGGAAACAAACTTCATCAATCGTAATTTATGTGGATCGGGGGGAGTGGTGTGAGAGTTGATTCTTCCTTTTGATAAAAATGATATGAATTTTTGTGGGGGGGAAACCTAAAAGATTTTTGCTTTTGGCTAAATTTCTAGCAATAAAAGTCGTGTTCTGATGCGTTATTTGAACTTTTTTAACTTCTCAAACTCCCCCCCCCACCCACTTACAGCCGTGACCATTGTATAATTTTAATGCGATCTGTCTATGTAATCATCCATATTTGCTGTGCAGCATATATCCTCAACTTTCCCTAATTGTTTACCCTGATCTCCAAGAAAGATAATAATCTATTTTTCCTGCTATCTCTATGAAATATAATAACCTATATATCTATTCTATCAATAATAGCAGACCAATCTGTTTTCATATCTCTATTCTGTCAATCATAGAATATTATAATATGTTTTGACAATGAATGCACAAAATATGCTAATGCTTACTGGAAATGGCTCCTTCCAAGCGGCGCCAACGATTGAAGGCCTGACTATTGCCAAAGGCAAGCCAGCCCCTTCGGTGACCAGTAGGTGCTCTGCCAACTGTTTGGTGTACGTGTATGTGTTTGGCTTCTCTCCCATCAGTTTAGGGGTGAAGAGTTCCAGAATTTCATCATCCATCCATCTGTTAAACAGAACAACTTATATTTTATCATCCATCCAACTGTTAAACAGAACAAATTATATTTTATCATCCATCCATCTGTTAAACAGAACAAATTATATTTTATCATCCATCCAACTGTTAAACAGAACAAATTATATTTTATCATCCATCCAACTGTTAAACAGAACAAATTATATTTTATCATCCATCCATCTGTTAAACAGAACAAATTATATTTTATCATCCATCCATCTGTTAAACAGAACAAATTATATTTTATCATCCATCCATCTGTTACACAGAACAAATTATATTTTATCATCCATCCATCTGTTAAACAGAACAAATTATATTTTATCATCCATCCATCTGTTAAACAGAACAAATTATATTTTATCATCCATCCATCTGTTAAACAGAACAACTTATATTTTATCATCCATCCAACTGTTAAACAGAACAAAAATATACTCAACATAATTTCATCATACATCCGTTAAAAAAAAATAAAAATATGTTCATCATAATTTTAAAGAACTGTTTTACACATTCCCATTTTTGTAGCATGAAATTTAAAAATAGCTCCCATGATGACTTATTCTCCAACTCCTTAGTTTATGTTTACATGTTCCTATAAATTTTGCTGATGAAGATGAAATAATCATTTTAGCCCCTGCAGGTAGCTCTTTGACCAGCCCATAGCCTTTCTGACTAAAGCACAAGCTCTTCTCGGTTGTGTTACTGAGGTGACATTCAGATTCATATAATGTCTCTAAGGCATGGTTGTGCAAAGGAGGTTTATGGATGCAAGTTTAGTCCCCGAAGGGAGGCATTACAGTGCAGGAGTAATCCAGGATTACTACATCCTGCCAGGAGCACAGCACACATTTTTATGTCAATTATCATTCTCTGTCAGATTTGTTAACCCATCCACAGTGATGGCACATCTAACAACCGTCACCTTGGAGACTGTCATAAACAGACAAAGGTGCAATATCCGCTGGAACATACATTTCTTTGTCATCTATGGACATTATTTGATAGAAGACAAAAGTAAGAAATTGAGAGAAGATGTGACTATAATTTTTCCATAAGTGATAGGTTGTCATCCTATCCCCAACTTTCTTTTGTCACTCCTACAACATGCCTGGAAAGAAGAAGTGGTCCTATTCTTTGCACCCTGATTTTAGGTCCTAATTGTCACATGGTGAGGAATACATTTTAAATGAAGAAAATTAGGCTAAGATAACCTAATAAAAGATGTTTACCACTATAATATTCTCTCTAACATGCGAGGGTGAACGGCCACGCATATAATTAGAAAGGATCACTCACAAAATGTACCACCACAGTACATACAGAACAGAATAATTATATTTTTTTAAGGTAGTTAAAGACATTCGTGGAAATATTAACTGCTCACACTTCAGATTTGCTCACAATAGAAGAAAATTTATAGGGAATGGTCACCATACTTTATTGTTAGAATAAATGAACATACTCCCTACTCTGTCACTGTTAGAATAGATGAACATACTCCCTACTCTGTCACTGTTAGAATAAATGAACATACTCCCTACTCTGTCACTGTTAGAATAAATGAACATACTCCCTACTCTGTCACTGTTAGAATAAATGAACATACTCCCTACTCTGTCACTGTTAGAATAGATGAACATACTCCCTACTCTGTCACTGTTAGAATAAATGAACATACTCCCTACTCTGTCAATGTTAGAATAAATGAATCGCACATGTATTGCCAGGGCCTGAAAGGGGAGCAAAGAATAGCAACACTGTTTACCTTCCAGGCATGTCGTAAAAGGTGACTAAGGAGGTTATCGGATGGAGTTGGCTGTCCCATTCCATATAGGGTCAGTGACCCAAAGCCATGCTGAGGTCGGATGTGTCAGGTCGAAAGGCACAGATGTCGCAGCAATGCTGTAAACAATGACACAACGCATTCCGTTCTCTGGACTACATCCTGCTAATCTGCAGGAGTTTGAGAACGAACACAGAAGAAGAAGAATAAATGAACAAACTCCCTACTCTGTCACCATTAGAATAAATGAACAAACTCCCCACTCTGTCACCATTAGAATAAATGAACAAACTCCCTAATCTGTCACCGTTAGAATAAATGAACAAACTCCCTACTCTGTCTCCATTAGAATAAATGAACACACTCCCTACTCTGTCACCATTAGAATAAATGAACAAACTCCCTACTCTGTCACCATTAGAATAAATGAACAAACTCCCCACTCTGTCACCATTAGAATAAATGAACAAACTCCCTACTCTGTCACCGTTAGAATAAATGAACAAACTCCCTACTCTGTCACCGTTAGAATAAATGAACACACTCCCTACTCTGTCACCATTAGAATAAATGAACAAACTCCCTACTCTGTCACCATTAGAATAAATGAACAAACTCCCCACTCTGTCACCATTAGAATAAATGAACAAACTCCCTACTCTGCCATTGTTAGAATAAATGAACAAACTCCCTACTCTGCCACCATTAGAATAAATGAACAAACTCCCTACTCTGTCACCATTAGAATAAATGAACAAACTCCCTACTCTGTCACCATTAGAATAAATGAACAAACTCCCTACTCTGTCACCATTAGAATAAATGAACAAACTCCCTACTCTGCCACTGTTTTAAACATACTTCCCATTTCTACTGTTTGAACAAAATTGAACTTACTCTAACATGAACTATTGGGTGCATCAACTGTTTAGAAATTTTAAAAAAACTGCATTTTACCAGTTAAGGTGTTGCAGGGAGGAGACTAAATAACTGTGTGATAAAAGCTGCATGCTCTTGCTGTCGCCACATCATGTACAGGGTGAGTTTTTTAATTTACCCTCCGACAGAAAAAACCCCAGTCCTTACCGGGGATCGAACTCTAGACCTCACTCGTGTGAGACTAGCGTTCTAACCTCTCGGCCATGCGCCACTTGCATTAGAAACACACAAAAATTAACTTAATTTACACATCTACAATTAAGAAATAAAAAAATAACATAATTTACACATATACTGTTGAGGGGAGGGAGTAAAAATACTTACTCCAAGACATCAATAATCTTCTGGGGCTCTACAGGTGAAGGGTAGACAGTCTCCTCAATGTAAGGTCGATCACAGTTAGCAAAAGCAGTAGATACATGCACTAATGCCTGGTGGAAAAATGAAGCACATGTGAACACAATTTAAATGGAAACAATCACTCTTTTCAAATTTTCTTTTATGTGCACTATGATGTGTGTATGTATTCAGAAGACTGTCTTTGTTAAGTATGATGATGATGAAATAATCGCTTTAGCTGTGAGCAGGTAGCACTTGACATATGATGATGATGAAATAATCCCTTTGCCTGTGAGCAGATAGCTCATGACAGCCCTTAGCCTTTCTGACAAAAGCAGAGGTTCTCAGCTATGTGAATGAGGGGACTCAAAGGATGTCTCACAGGCATGGTTGTGAAAAAAAAGGGGGGGGGTTATGGGATACATGCTTAGGTCCCGAAGGGAGGCATTCTAGTGTACCAGTATCCAAGGATTACCACATCCTGCTAAGAGCACATCACACATTTCTGGGTCAACTATCTCATCATTCTTCTGTCAGATTTGCTGACACATCGGAAGAGATGGTACATCTAACATTCCTTGTCACCTTGAGTCTGCCACAAAAGAACAAAGGTGCAATATATATACATTATTCTTATACAGTAGCTTTTGAACCATTCAGAAAGCAATGGCAACCTGCTAAATTTATTCATGTTGCCTAGAAAATCATTGCAGCTAAAACATTCTGCAGTGATCACTATGCCCTGCATAGAATATTCTACCAACTTAAGACTTTTAATTATTTTCTTTAGACAATAAGAGTCAACTGTGTTTTTTAAAAATGAACAAGATGCCATCTTACCTCCAAGTGTTCAAAACTGCGACACAAGACCAATATTTTGCGGACGGCAACAACATTCATCTCTACAGCTACCCGAAGTGGTTCATCAAAGCGAATTGTTGCAGCACTGTGAAACACTATATGGACATTCTTCTTCAGCATTTCACAATCGGCATCTGACAGTCCAAGCTTTGGAAGTAGCATATCTCCACATACTGGTCGCAATTGACTGGCAAAATGTGGTCGTTCTTGGCGAAGTCGATCAAAGAGCTATGGATAAAAATACATCAAGGTTTAGTCACAATACATTCCTTGTCATTTTATCAGTTCCCTAGGAAGCATGGGAAAACATTAGTGATTCACGCAATCAATTTTTTAATTATTATCAGTAGCCTTCTCAACATCAAATGTTTTAACTGCAATGGACCTCTCACAGCCTCTGTCTCATGCCTTGGTAGTGAACTCTGTTACAATGTATCCTGTCCATCTCATGTTTTCTTCCCACATGGTCAAATTTTTACAGAAACGTTATCACACCATCTATGTTGTCAACTTCCTGCACAGGACACTAAGCATACAATGAGAATGAGCACCTGACCATATGTTCATCAATGTATGCTTATTACATCAGTGATGAGATCTTCATGCTCCTCTCATGGTAACATATGTAACACACCACGGACAGGTTTCATTTTTTTAATCATGCTTTGTATTGGACAATATGAGGCACATTCAATTCTTTTAGCATCTGTTCTCACACTCCCACTGGATTTCTCTCGTAGAAAAACAATGGGCCCTACTAGACTTCCTAGAGGATGTAATCCAGAGCATACAGATGAGTTGTATTAGTTTTATTTACACTATTTTCGGAATTGGTATGGCATGGTTAAGATATTTGCCGTGTGCTCAACAGGTTGCAGGATATAATCTGCTTTGTGACGTCTTGTTTACAATATGGATTTTATAACAAAAGGTATGTGCTATGAGTGGTACTCTGAATTGTGACTTGCCTCTGTGTTGAGATGGGAAGAGTACATATGCTGAAATCCGAGTACATAGAAGTCAATCCTCTACATCTTTCAACTTATTTTTATTTACACTAATGAAATGTTCATAAACATCTGACTTCGGCAGAGGTATGTATACATTGTGTTTTATTAATTTCACGTGACAGTGAATATCCATATCAATAGTAGGTCAGTATGCATGTTGAGGATGCTGGCCTCTTGCCACCCATCGGAATGTTGACCTGCTGTCTGGATCACTATCGACGTGACCTGAAGTCCATGAATATATTATTCTTCTTCAGTGTTCATTTTCAGACCCCCGCTGGATTTGTCTTGTAGCAGGACAATGGTTCTACTAGATTTCAAGCAGGATATAATCCAGAGAATAGAAATGCATTGTGTCATTGTTTTATTTGTGTCAATGGCTCGAAACATAACCTCTTTGGCTATATATATATATATATATATATATATATTCAATAAAATGGGTATATTCTGTACAAAATACAGAACATCTGCACAAGCTGGCATGTATGATTGCAATAAAATGTGTTTATTATCTGCTTACTAGTTTATAATGGCCAGGCCTGCAACAGATGTTCTAACATCATGGAGTTAGTACTACATTGTACAGTACTATTTCAACAAATCTTGTACTCGTGATAAATAATGTGTCTTCAGAGTGTTATATTTTGTTCATAATAAGAAAATGGGTTCAATACGAGAAGATGTGTCCACATTTTTTACAAAACAAACCATACATTATTTCATGAAATTAACTTCCTTAGCTAAAGGCACATGCAATGCAATGAGAGGTCCTTTCCCTGGAAGACATTGGGGGGGGGGGCCTCTCAGTGCGCTGCACGCAAATCAAATGATCGGTAGAAAATACTATGTATTATTTATTTCTACATTATGGAAGCTGTATGAAATCATCCTAATATTAAAATATATGAGTGTGTGGGACACGTCTCCCCGTAATGAACTGAAAAATGACATGCCGGAATCAGATGTGCTTGGCCAGAAGATGAAAATAATGTAGCTCCATTGTAAACTAACCACAAAGCATGTCACATTCCCCTGTGAAAAATTACACTATCAGTGCTGGTTATCAGAGCTATGGTAAAAGACAGAAAAACAATGATTTAATCCAGAATGATATAAGGAATTGGTTGGTTGGTTTGGGTGGTTGCTGATCCAGCAGTCCATGGGCTCATGCCTCTCCATTGTGTGTTCTCATTCTAATGTGTCAGAGTGAGTTTGACAATACAGTTTGCATTTATTGGTTGTCACTGCAAGTTGGAAATAGGTGCTTGAGGGTCACTTTGACCTATAGGATGGGATGGCCAACCACACCGCCCAACCTTCTCAGACACAACATGCATAGCAGTTTCTTCTTCTGCGTTCATTCTCAAACTCCTACAGATTAGCAGGATGTAGTTTGGAGAACAGAATACAGTGTTTCAGGGTTTTTCAGCTGTGCTGTGATATCTGTACTCTTTGGTCTGATACATCCAACTTCAGCATGGCTTCTCAATCACTTTTGGATAGTTTGTCATCAAGAAGCCACTGTTTGCATTTACACTTTTGCCATATATGGGATGGGACAGCCAACTCACCCCAAAACCTCCTTAGTCATCTCTTATGACATGCATGGAAGGTAAACTCATTGCTATTCTTTACCTTTCTTTACCCTTTGGATCCAGCAACAATAGGGTGGCCATGAGAATGAAGAAGATTATATTCTGGCATTAGTGCACACACATGGGCAGGCTAGAAATACACAACATAACTAACAGAAGGCAAGTAGAAAAGGAAATAAACAGTATGCACAAAAATGGCTCCTGTTTATTGCTGGTGAAACACACTTAACATTTAGCACAGGAATTGCCAAGTCGTATTTGTACCACATTTATAGCCTCCACATGTCATCTATGATAATATCCCAATCCAGCTGGCTCTCGCTGACTTGGTATTTACGAGCACACAACTGTTTCTCAATGGTTAATGTTATCAATTTTTTTTTTGCATTAAAAACTAGCCCAAAGCATTGTATTAAAGTAAAATACATGTTAGGAAAGGATATATATCCTCAAGTTACATAACTCTTATTTGCCTTCGAAACAAGAGAGATAATCTGATAAAAATGTGGGGTAAGTTGATCCATATGCTGATATGTGCAAAATTTAAAGTAACTAAGCACACACCTGCGATAGTGCAATGTCAAAAGGTATATCGCTCAACTATATATATATATATATATATATATATATATACTATATATGTAATGATACTAGGAATCACATCTTCAGCATGAGATATATTAGAGAGAAATGTAGAGAGTTCAATGCAGACAAATACACCTGCATAATAGACTACTCAATTGCATCTAATTACGTAACACACCAGAAATTATGGAACATAATGGAAAGAATGGACTTCCCAAACCATCCCACATCACAATGCTTTATCAGGAGAAACAGGTTTCTGTCTGCCTTGAGGAAGAGAGATCTGACTAGTTTGAGGTCCAAAAAGGAGTCCTCTTCTTCTTTCATTCACTTGAAACATGTCTATATCTGTAATTCTGTCTCTTGAATAAAACTCACTGTCTTTTGTAGTTCATACAGTGTCCCATAGAGCTTTGATTCCAGTGTTGTTTCCTCTGGCCAATATGTCTGCATCAGCATTTCATGCTCAGAACACTCTTGAAGTATATGTTTGGCACTCTGTGCTTCCTGTCCACATGTACACATGGCCGTATTGGAATAGGTTGTATGATTTAGTTTTGCTGCGATATCTGCACATTTTAGCCTGACACATCCAACTTCAGCAAGGGTTTTTGTCCACTTTGACCATATATGGGATGGGACAATTGAACTCCACAACATATCCTCCTTAGCCACCTCTTACGACATGCATGGAAGGTATAGAGTATTGCTATTCAGTTCTGCACTTTCTGGCCCCGGCAACACATCTGTTTATATCCACCATGAATTATAAGCAATGAAGGCCTTGTTTCCAATGTGCAATAGGGGATTTCTCCAGAGCTTCCATTCATATCCAGAAAATTGTAAAATCTCAGAGCTACACAATGTTTTCAGAAGTCCCCTACATATATGGAGTCTAAATGTGTGTAGAAGCATGTTCTACTACTTTGTATGAAGATATACAATTATAAAAATCAATTGGGTTATGTGCCAAAATGTTAGTATTTTTACTGTATCATATATTTTAGTTTTTGTGTTTTCTCTCATAACACTAGCAGCAAAGTTTAGATAATTCAAGCATGCTCAACTCAGTCAGCAATTTACTCAACCCAAAACACATCTCTGCTCCAATAGGTGAGCTCTCTGTACCATTGTGTTACTCCGGAAAATGACTGGGGTCACAGGCTTCATTGACAATGTCATCAGGTAGCCGTTCCTTCATCCACATTAGTTGTTTTTTGCAGCATGCATTTCAAGTCCCGGTGTTGCTACCCTGTGCACCCATTTTGGGTGCTGGTAAAACACACAGTTGATGACTCAATTCCAAAATCAACAGTTCTAGTATTTTTTAGTGTTTTTGTCTGTAATAACATTGTTATTCGTCCATCACAGGTGATGATGACCATTTTCTTACATCCACTTTTGAAATTCAGTTAGAGTTATAGCCTTGACTGTAATGGCGATAACCCCAATTCATAGATGGCTAATAAGCCTTATTCTAGCTGTAAATGTCCTTGGACAGTTTGGGCATGGATGACCACTGTAAATTGTTTTGTCTACCTGTGACTTTCTAGCTATGCTGCTACTGGGCTGCTGCATTTCTTCCATTTTCACAAAATACTGCGCCTTGTTTGATTGTAGAGCTCCATGTAGCTTTATTGTGAGCAAGATTTTCCCATGTAACTGGATCTATTTATTGGTCATTGTAGCACTTCTTTTGGCCACCCTGAGAACGTATGCCCTTCTGCATCTTACTATCTTTGGCATGCGATGATCTGGTATACATACCACATGACCTGCCCAATGTATGTGTCTACATCAGAATAGTGTCAATGCTAAGAATACCAGATCTATCAAGGACAAGCGGTATCTGAAATCTTGTCTTGCCTCTTTTATCTATTTCCTTTCAGTTCCCTGTGGTACATAGGGCTGTAGCTGTTGATCAATGATTTTTCTTCAAAGTTGCTCTCTCGTGTATCTATGAGATCCCAAATGATGTCTCTTCCTCCACTGTTCTTCTCCAGGTATTCTTCAGTTTTCCAACTCTCCTCTTTCTGATGGGTTGTACTCAGAGTCTGTCAGATTATGTACATGGGACATTGCTTTTCGACTATTGTTAAATATTTAGGCTCCATTAATACATTCCTTAGCAAGTGTGGCCAGTGTGAAGGCACAACTAATGCTACATTTGAACCTTGCCCTAGCAAGTTGAGATTATGGGTTGTCTCACTAACCCCTCTGACAAAAAAAACAACTGTAGAACATCAAGGTTTGATGAGAATATGATACACAATTGGGGGTCATGCTTCAACATGGTTTCTGGGCCACTTTGACCCTCTGTATGATTGATGAGAATATGATACACAATTGGGGGGTCATGCAATGTGGACTTCATGGTCAAAGTAAGCCAACATTGATGATGCTTTCTTCTGCCTTCTCAAACTCCTGCTGATTAGCAGTATGTAGTCCAAAAATGGAAAGTGTTGTGCCATGATTTACAGTGTGGCTGCAATATCTGCACATTGTGTCCTAACACAATGAACTTCAACATGGTTTCTGGGCCACTTTGACCCTCTGTATGATGGATGAGAATCAACTCCACCCCACAGCCTCCATAATCATGCTTAGTAGGTAACAGTGTTGCTATTCTTTCCTCCCTCCTTGGACTATAGCAACACTCAGGTAGAATATTGAGATAAACCTTGAGATAAACGATAATAAGTAATAACTGCAGCAAAACTGAAATCCAACATACGAAACTAGGAAGCAGAATGATGATATTTTGCGAATCACTGGAAACACATGCCAATAACATGAAACTTGATGTTTCGACCCAAAAGCCTTTATCAAGAACACATTCACAGCCAGTGATTAGCAAAAAATGATCACATGGTTTTCTAGTTTTATCAGTTCAGATGAATAGTGTTATTATTGACAAGAAAGGATGTGTCCGAAACTAAGTAACTTTTTTTAAAGAGAAAAATAAAAGCATAATTACCCTTGAGCCAGTGATCTCATCCAGTCTTCCTTGAATAGTCTGCTTGTTTTTAGGTCGTATCAGACAATATATGCAATCCAATTCTGGGCAGCATCGAAGCAACTTTTCAATAAGTACCTTTCCAATGAAGCCTGTGGCCCCAGTGATAAGCACTACCTTGCCAGAGTAAAACAATGGTACAGAGATCTCTCCTATTGGAACAGAGATGTGTTTTGGTTGGGTAGATTGCTGACTGAGTTGGTTGACAATGCTTGAACTATCCAAACTTCGCTGCTCAATTGCTGGTGACTCTCTTTCTCGTAAAACAGATGACTTCAAAACTGCAGACTTTGGAGTGTGTACAGGAGCAAGATCCTCACTGGTTTGTTCATGGAACTGTAGAAGTTTTTCTAAAGGTTCTGCGATGGTTTGCGATGTTCCAATACAATTAGATATTTCTTCCTTCAGACTGAGAGCAGGTGCATCATGCTCTTTTGTATTGTCTGAGCCCATTTTCTGTTCAGGCCCTTCAACCAAAGATAAAACTCCATTCCAATGTTCATTTATATGACAACTGTCTGCTGTGTTATGTTCACATGCTACAGACAACTCTCTAGAGTTGACGTCTTCACTTTTATCAGACATTGTTGGGTGGTATTTAACTGTTCTCTTCTGAAAATTCTGAAAATAAAATTATTACAAATTAATTTTCATATAAAATGTTGTAATTTGAAAAAGAGTACGGTAGGTATAATATCATGTATTTAACATATCGAAAGACAGCAAATAAAATGGTTTGGCCAACTTATGAGACATAACCCAAACCATATACCAATAAGAGCATATAACAAAAGAATATCCAAATATAGAGACAAGGGTAGAACAAGAAAATGGTGGATAGAAAACATCAAGATAACTGTGAACAAATATGGAGTCAACACAGTCAAGGTGACACATCTGGCCTTGTAACTATAACTGAAGCTCCTACCCCTACACTTAACGGCAAGTGTGGATACTATGAAACACCATTAACCCCTTAGCTGCGAAGGTATTCTTAAGGATGCGATGAAAAGTCACTGTCATTTTATGGAGATCCTTCTCTTCTTAGCTTCCCAGTGAAAAAATCCATCTGGTTCTTATAATAAATCATCCAGATGAACTGTTTTCTTGAGAAACTAAGAAGAAGATATCAGCAAAATGGCGATAACCCCAATTGTATCCTTAAGGATACCTCAGCAGCTAAAGGGTTAACCTGGAGAAAGACAATAGATAAAAAAAAAGCCAGAATTTATAAGAATTATCTTCTTTAAGTGACATCATATTCCCAGAACAATCTTCTTTTTCATTCTTTCTCAAACTCCTGCAGATTAACAGGATGTAGTCCAGAGAACAGAAAGTGTTGTGTCATGGTTTACAGCACTACTGTGATATCTGTCCCTTTTGGCCTAACACGCCAGATTTCAGCATAGCTTTGGACCACTGACCCTATATGGGATGGGACAGCCAACTCCCTCCCATAACCTCCTTAATTGCCTCTTATGACATGCATGGAAGATAAACTGTTGCTATTATTTGCTCCCATCTCTGGCCCCAGCAAAACACAGGCATAAGAACAATCTTCATATGGATCTAACAATCTGAGATGCCTCTTATCCATCATAGTCTTGGGCGGTCTTTACCTCTGTTACCACCAACCACAATTAGCAATCTGACAGTGAGAACTCAGCATGCTCGTAGTAAAATGGAGTTTTCTGAAGATGACTACCAACGTTAAAACGACCAACAACGCCAAATACAAAAGCAACACATTAAATTTGTTATCACATCTGCAAAGAAATGAAGACATCAAAAGCAGAATACCAGTTTGTGGTGAACGCTAGTTTTTCCTGATCATATTTGTGCTAGCTTTGTGTGGTGAATAATTATCCATTGATCCTGTTTCAGTTTGGCTGTTATATATATATATTTTCAATTTAGGAAATGGACCTATCACTATCTTTGACTGGTTTATATATATTTTCAACTACCGGTAGATTTTTGTATATTTATGTTTCTTTTGTCTATTATTGTAACATTATTCTGATGGTCATACACCAAAATATCAATCTGGGTTGTCCTTATTATCATTATTTTATCATCATCATCATGGAAGCCAGTACTTTGAAGTGGAGATGGGAAAACTAAGAATGGTTGGGCCATCACCTACATCGAGCAGGACCACAGTCCTGTCCGAGCTATCACAGGTACCAAAGTTGGGAGATGCCAGACTGAAAGACATAGCAGCAACCAAGTTATCACGCAATACGGCTAGTTAACATGTCATCACAACAACACAAATATTTTATCCCTATTACTAGCAATAATTTCTTGCAACACACACTTAACTATTTATAAAGTATCTATTTTCATATTTGTGTTACCACAGAACACGCCTGATCTCTGGCATAAAGTGTATACCTCCATTCATAACTACAGTAAAAGCTGATTCATTTCTGTATGCTTGGAAGTCTAATATGTGAAATAAAAAAACTTTCATTACTGCATGTTTTTCCTGTGAATGAGTGCAGGGAGGCTTTCTATGGGTTGCGAAAATAAACGGGCTGCTTTGCCATAGCAGACATGTACAGGAAGGATTTTGATTGTACCCCCGAAAGATAAAATCCTGTACCAAACCGTGGATTGAACCCGGGACCTCAAGGGTCTGAGAACAAAGTTCTAACCACACGGCCATGCGCTTCAATATGCGAAATTAATATATAAAAACATTGTATCCAACCACTTTTTAAAATAAGGGGCTGCTATGCATATCAGAAGAGGCAAATAAGGTTTTTGGGGTTCTGTTGGCAAGTTCCATCCTATCAAGGGTCAAAATGACCTAGAAATCATGCTGAAACCAGATGTGTCAGGCCAAAAGGTGCATATATCACAGGTAATCTGTAAACTTATTACACAACACATTCTGCTCTCCTGACTATGTCCAGTTAATCTGCAGGAGTTTGAGAATAAATGAATTGAACAGTTTATGGAGTAAACCCCGCTGAAGATGGATGTGTCAGTCGCAAATAAAATGGCGACACAACGTATTTCCATTCTCTGGACTACATCCTGCTGGAAATCTAATAGGACCATGGTCCTGCTACATGGGAGATCCAGCGGGAATTTGAGAATGAACGATGAAGATATGGAGTAAACTGGGACTGAAGAAGATATGGAGTAAACTGGGACTGAAGAAGATATGGAGTAAACTGGGACTGAAGAAGATATGGAGTAAACTGGGACTGAAGAAGATATGGAGTAAACTGGGACTGAAGAAGATATGGAGTAAACTGGGACTGAAGAAGATATGGAGTAAACTGGGACTGAAGAAGATATGGAGTAAACTGGGACTCCCAAATAAAATTGGATAACCAATCAAAGATAGTGGTGGGTCCATTTCCTAAATCAGCAGTCTGATTAGACTTATTGTTGAAACTTGAATAGCTGTGTCAGGCCAGGGCTGATGACTTCTTAGCTAATGTAGTTTTTATCTATCTATTGTCTTTCTCTGCTTTTGATGTTAGGCATTGCAGGATTGAATGACAATTGGTTTTCAGGCTAAAGCATGTTTGGTCACTTAATATGCAGTAATATTAAGATGTCTCTGTGCGTTAATACCTCTCAGAACGTTGATAATGTCTCAGAAAGTTGATAATATCTCAGAACGTTGATGTCTTCAATTCAAATTCTTCTTGGTCTTCCTCTGCCTTTTATCATTTCCATTGTCATGTTTATGTTTGTTGCTGGCCAGTATTGGTTTATCATAAAGTGACTGAACCATTTCAGTCTCTGTTTTTCAAAATACTTGACCACAAATGTTCTAATAATTCTTACAATCTCTTCATTCCTCACATGATCTCTTCTTGTAATCTCTTCATTCCTCACATGATCTCTTCTTGTAATCTCTTCATTCCTCACATGATCTCTTCTTGTAATCTCTTCATTCCTCACATGATCTCTTCTTATAATCTCTTCATTCCTCACATGATCTTGTAATCTCTTCATTCCTCACATGATCTTGTAATCTCTTCATTCCTCACATGATCTCTTCTTGTAATCTCTTCATTCCTCACATGATCTCTTCTTGTAATCTCTTCATTCCTCACATGATCTCTTCTTGTAATCTCTTCATTCCTCACATGATCTCTTCTTGTAATCTCTTCATTCCTCACATGATCTCTTCTTGCTCTGATTTTTAGACATCTCATTTCACACGTAGTAAGCTTTCTGTCTTGCTCTTTAGTTAGTGTCCATGTTTGACATTGATAACATAATGTTGGTATGAAGATTGAATTTATGATTTGCCTTTTGATTTCCATTTGGATAGATGTGTGTTTCAAGATTTCTAATATACTGTTTTCTGCTTGCAATATATAGAAATGACCCAATGCTATAATGGAATTATGACTGTGTGCACCAGATGGTGTTTAGTGGCTGATTAATCATATTATATATAAATAGAAAGTGATAACTGTGCAGAAAAGAACATTTTCTACCAAACAAAACATTCATATTGTCTCGCATTATTCTATGCTAATAAAAATAAAGTTACGGCACCTCCATAACAGTTTGTCTTCTACTTCTTCTGTGTTCGTTCTCAAACTCCTGTAGATTAGTAGGATGTAGTCCAGAGAACGGAATGCATTGTCATGGTTTACAGAATTGCTGCGATATCTGCACCTTTCGGCCTGACACATCCAACTTCAGCATTGCTTTGGGTCACTGACCCTATATGGGATGAGACAGCAAACTCCATCCCATAACCTCTTTAGTCGCCTCTTACAAAATGGATGGAAGGTAAACAGTGTTGCTATTCTTTGCGCTCTTTCGGGACTCGACAACACACAAGCGACAGTTTAAGTGATTTCTCCAAATCTACAAATAAACTGAACTTTATTCTGTCCTGCTTTGAAAGACTAAGTTTACTAATTTAGCCAATGAAATCCCCAAGTAAAGATTTGACCAAACGTTTTGTCTTTTGCATCTATGAAATATGGGTCTTTTACACTAAACCCGTAACCCCTTCAGGATCATAAGGATGCAACTCTGGTCACATCGACACAAAAATCATGTCATGCCTCTGTGCTCTCAGTTCCTTGTTTAAGTGTGGAGAATCTTAATTCTGTCCTGTCTTTAATATTATCAATCCAAACTTTTTTTTGTCCTCTTCTTGTTCCCTCAATTGTCCTCTCCAGGTTAGTTTTGGAAAAGGAATAATGCATTCTATTCTCCGGATACATCCTTCTAATAGGCAGGAGTTTGAGAATGAACACAGAAGAACAATAAACAAAACATACTAGCAATGAGGTAGATGATGTTTTGACTAGAAAGCCTTCATCAGAACGAAAGACTACAAACAACAAATTTTACATAGAAGCAAAGACACATATTGTATGATGATGACGGCGCTAGGAGGAAAATATTAAGCATGCTCTGAAACATCATGGGAAATGGAAGAGAAAAAGTAGGAGGGGTGGGAGAAGACAAATCTAACAAGAAGAAATAGAGAGCAGAACGGATGGAGTGTGTATGAAAAAAGATAAAATGGATTAAAAAATAGAATAAACGGCACCGTAGTTCAGCGTTAGGTCCTGCAACTCTCTTTGAAATTGGCAACAAAAAAAATGTCAATGAAATCCCAAGTGAGGATATAATTTTACCGAAGGCTTGGCCTTGTATCTATGGAATATGGACATAGTCATTTTCTTACTGCCAGTTTCAAAGTCAGACACCAGACTTAACAAGGAAGCAAACCAGTGAAAATTGCAGAGACATATAGTTACTACGTCTCACACAACAGAGACATATAGTTACTACGTCTCACACAACAGACATATGGTTACTACGTCTCACACAACAGAGACATATAGTTACTACGTCTCACACAACAGAGACATATAGTTACTATGTCTCACACAACAGAGACATATAGTTACTATGTCTCACACAACAGAGACATATAGTTACTATGCCTCACACAACAGAGACATATAGTTACTATGTCTCACACAACAGAGACATATAGTTACTATGCCTCACACAACAGAGACAGATAGTTACTACGTCTCACACAACAGAGACATATAGTTACTATGTCTCACACAACAGAGACATATAGTTACTATGCCTCACACAACAGAGACAGATAGTTACTACGTCTCACACAACAGAGACATATAGTTACTACGTCTCACACAACAGAGACATATAGTTACTATGTCTCACACAACAGAGACATATAGTTACTATGCCTCACACAACAGAGACATATAGTTACTATGTCTCACACAACAGAGACATATAGTTACTATGCCTCACACAACAGAGACAGATAGTTACTACGTCTCACACAACAGAGACATATAGTTACTATGTCTCACACAACAGAGACATATAGTTACTATGCCTCACACAACAGAGACAGATAGTTACTACGTCTCACACAACAGAGACATATAGTTACTACATCTCACACAACAGAGACATATAGTTACTATGTCTCACACAACAGAGACAGATAGTTACTACGTCTCACACAACAGAGACATATAGTTACTATGTCTCACACAACAGAGACAGATAGTTACTACGTCTCACACAACAGAGACATATAGTTACTACGTCTCACACAACAGAGACATATAGTTACTACGTCTCACACAACAGAGACATATAGTTACTACGTCTCACACAACAGAGACATATAGTTACTACGTCTCACACAACAGAGACAGATAGTTACTACGTCTCACACAACAGAGACATATAGTTACTACGTCTCACACAACAGAGACAGAAAGTTACTACATCTCACACAACAGAGACATATAGTTACTATGTCTCACACAACAGAGACAGATAGTTACTACGTCTCACACAACAGACATATAGTTACTACATCTCACACAACAGACATATAGTTACTACTTCTCACACAGCAGAGACATATAGTTACTACGTCTCACACAACAGAGACATATAGTTACTACGTCTCACACAACAGAGACATATAGTTACTACACCTCACACAACAGACATATAGTTACTACGTCTCACACAGCAGAGACATATAGTTACTACACCTCACACAACAGAGACATATGGTTACTACGTCTCACACAACAGAGACATATAGTTACTACATCTCACACAACAGAGACATATGGTTACTACGTCTCACACAACAGAGACATATGGTTACTACGTCTCACACAACAGAGACATATAGTTACTACGTCTCACACAACAGAGACATATAGTTACTACGTCTCACACAACAGAGACATATAGTTACTACGTCTCACACAACAGAGACATATAGTTACTACGTCTCACACAACAGAGACATATAGTTACTATGTCTCACACAACAGAGAGATATAGTTACTATGTCTCACACAACAGAGAGATATAGTTACTACGTCTCACACATAACTATTTTTCCAGGTATGCTTTAATGAGAAAGTACCTTGTCCATTTGCACTAACCTGTCTAAACTCTGTTGAATAGTTCCATGGGAAAATCAATAACAATACACTTGGAAACAAGCAGAACTACATGAGATGCATAAAGATGGCTTAATACACCATCGACTAATTTACAGCCTCCTCTCCAGATTTCTGTTGAAGTTTACTTCCTTAGCCTAATAAATTTCCATGCTAACCTATTAGGCAGAGGATGAATGTGTAAGATAAATGTAAATAACTGAGACAAGCAATGCAACGACGATAGTATTTTTTCATAGGTGGTAAGTTGTTAGCCTAGATCCCAACTTTCCTTAGTATTCTCCTACACGCACGGGAAGAAGACACTAACCATAAAAGTGACTTTATTCTATCTATCTATCTATCTATTCGTTGAAACTCTTTGTTGCCTTATTGCCTCGGGGGTAGAGAGTTTTCTGGAGACGGCCCTCTTATGTGCTGAGTATATTGCGGAATTTGTCGCCTCTTTTATTTCATTGGTCCATCGTTTTCGTGGTCTGCCTTCGCTGTATCTGTGTAGCATAGCTTGCTGTGGTATGTTGTCTGATGGTAGTCTGCTGATGTGTGCAAACCATTTGATCTGTTGTCTCTTGATGTATTCTAAGATTAGGGTGGTGCCAGTTTTTTGTCAGATGTCCTCATTCCTCACCTGTCTCTTAATGATATTCCTAGGATTCTGCGTAAACACGTCATTTCAGCTGTCACAAGCTAACGTTTGTAACTTTATTACAACACAAATTCATGCCAACATTGTATATCTTTCTTACCTCCACTGATTATTCTGAATCAGATTTCACAGGCAAGTAGCAGTATTTCATTAAAGAGTATAATCACCAACAACAGTACAACAATCAACACATCTCTGATGGATGTGTTTCACACACCTGGGTACAGATTAGAGCTCAAAGAAGGTTGCCATATAGTTGGAGCAGTATCTGGCCACAATGTATTTTTAAAATGGCCAAACGTTATAAATTGTGTACAAATGCAACTGAAAATAGCATAAAAGGAGCTTGAGTTCAGTGAAGTATAATTAAAAGTTCTCATTTTAATAATTACATCCAGGAGAATAACCCTTTCACTTTGCAGCCTACTTGAGCTCTGGGCACATGTTTCCATGTAAGTACCGGGTACTCCATTCTTAGTAAACTTATACCTAGCAATTATGTGACCCCTAGGCATTTCATTACCAATTTTCTTGGCAGCCAATGGGCAGCAAGGAGTGACATAGTTAAGCTGCATTGTGCTTCTTTGTTGTGTTTTGAAAGAAGTTATGAGCGAAACAACTAAAAATGACTTGTCCATGCAACCAGATTTTACAGTTTAACCAAATTAAACAAGATAATATGTACAAATAAATACATTTTAAAATTGGTCGAAATGGACAAAACATAAATTTCATGGCCAATGACAATTTAAAGTGGCCATATTTGACCACAAAATGACCAATATGGTAACCCTGGCTTGAAACTAGTATTTCAGATTACTAGGCAGATTATATCAATTAGCTATTGTGTTTATCTACCTGACCTATATTGCTGACCCCATGTCTCCTGACTGAGGTGAATAAAAACTAGAATATGCAGTACTCAAGGATAAATGTACTAAATGAAGTCATTAGCACAGAAAACCCTGAAGATTAACAAGCCAAATAGTAAAATTGTCTAACCAAAAACAAATAGAGCAGAGCATATAAGACGGACCATTGATTTTGAAGACAAGTGCATATTTGACATCGAGTGTTTCTGAACATATGCACAACATGTGTTTTCTGATAACTTGGTAAACTCACCTGCTGCAGATTAATTTATCTATGATAAGCAGATAAAACTGCCATTTTGACTCACCCACTTTGTCGGTAAACTGATAATACTTTCATTTATATAGTGACTTAAATATATTATCATGTGTGTTGCCAGGGCCCAAAACAGGAGCAATGATAATAGCAACACTGGTTACCTTCAATGCACCATGAAAGAGGCGACTAAGGAGGTTTAGGGGTTGAGTTCCATATCCCATATAGGGTCAAAGTAACCCAGAATCCATGCCGAAGTTGGATGTGTCAGGCAGAAAGGTGCATATATTCCAGCTAAGCTGTAAACCATGACACAATGAATTTTGTCCTCCAGACTATATTCCGCTAATCTGAAGGACTTGAAGAACAAACGCAGAAGGATAAATATATTACTTTCCAAAATAGGATTAATAAATGTGTACTCAGTGCAGCATAAATGAAATCCAAAAGGTGAAGCTTGGAACAAGATAATGAAGTTTTGTTAATCACTGATAACACACATAATAACACACACATATCATCATTTCGACCACAAGGCCTCTGTTAAGAACACATTCATAACATTATATGATAAGGAACAATGACACTATCAACATTCACATTCAAATGGCAGAGTTCTTTGATACATCCTACTTCTGCATGGATTTACCTTGACATCCTATGGGACGGTTGGAAACTAAGAAGGTTTTGGGGATGGAGATGGCTGTCCCATTTCATAGAGGTGAACATGACCCAGAAGCCAGTCTTACGTCAAATGTGTCAGGGTGAAAGATGCAGATATTGCAGTAAACCATGCCACAGCATATTTATTTCTCTGAACTACATCGATTTTGAGAATGAATGTAGAAGAAGAATCTTTGTCTTAAGAGAACACAAGTTTTCTGAGAGATCATTAATTTAGTACTGATAATCACTTTTTTGATGCTTATTCCTTTCTTCTTGTATGTTAGTTTATATTAGGACCTTGGGTGTATGGAGCTATGCAGTCATATGGAATGTGTGCCAAAAAGTGGTCAACATCAAATGGTTGTAGTCTTGTATGTGCTTGGATGCCTGCATAAAAAAATAGTGAATCCTACCTTTTACATACATGCAAAGACCCCCTTCAGAGTAAGAGATTTCTCATACTACGAAGTGTTGGAATTTTATTTGGAATGAAGGGAAAAAATTCATGGTACTCTGATCGCAGTACAACCCCTGTTGCACCAATTAATGTCTACCTGTGTGATTATTTCCCTTGCCTATGTTTATCAGTTTATATTTATCATTTATTCATTTAAATATAATTGTATTTAGGGTTAGGATTAGTTATTTAAAACAACTAACCCTAACAAATGAATATTTCAATTATAGATTATTTATTGATATATTTAGATCAATTAACCACAAAATACGTAGGTAGGTAGGTAATAGGAAACAATAATGAAAACGGGGGTTGGACTGCGATCATAGTACCAAATTCATTGTACATAAGAAATAAGAGCTTCATTGCGTGTCACGTTTAAAGATCAAAACAAACATATTATGACCATGAATTGAGGTGATTTAATTGTATTTTTTTAAAGAAAGATTTGCTAATATATGTGGACTAAAACGTAATCGAGCAAAATCATCAGCATCCTTCAAGTACTCGAGCTTTTTTATACAAACAAAAGTTCAGCTCATCAGTATTTAATATACATAAAGAAAAAAAATAACAATTATAAAATGTATTTCAACTTAATGCGTTCTATTTTTAGCAAGGTTTTGTAGCGAATTTTATACTGATAAATGCCATTGGTAATACCCTACTGCGAATAGCATATCAGGAGTCAAAGCGGTTGGGTTGATCACCAGTAATCAATTTTA
Source organism: Meghimatium bilineatum (assembly GCA_034231615.1). Classification (NCBI taxonomy): domain Eukaryota; kingdom Metazoa; phylum Mollusca; class Gastropoda; order Stylommatophora; family Philomycidae; genus Meghimatium; species Meghimatium bilineatum. Next base: position 8,530,995 of record CM067305.1, read on the forward strand.
TAAACAAAAGTGTCCCATTTCAGACAAAATCAGATACGCTATCTAGTTTTTCCTGAGAACCAGTCCCTTTAGCTAGATTCATACAATTCCGAATTTTGTGTCCAGACAATTAAACTATGAAAAACAAATTGATTTCTATTCAAACATTGAAACTCTTACAGCATGACCTAAATATAGACATTATAAATATATTTGAAGCGAGTTTTAAATTGTAGGTATGTATGTGTGTGCATGGGGGTTTCATGCTAAAATATCTATTATTTTTAGTAAATTGTGGGTATGTATGTGTGTGCATAGGAGGCTTCACGCTAAAATATATATTATTTTTGGTAAATTGTAGGTATGTATGTATGTATGTATGTATGTGCATGGGGTTTCACGTTAAAATATCTATCATTTTTAGCAAATACATTATACCCACTCTTTTAGAAAATAAACTCTGTATGTGTTTGGGGGGGAAATCTTTAACGTGCTACGGTCATCTACATGTCGTAATGCTGCTCTTTATATCAGTAAATACTTGCCATGTGCAAAGTACAATTAGTCTAATTTGTAACGTTCACTAGAAAATTGTACTTCACTTTGCTTCAGAAATAGTTAGTTGTTAGGGACTTTTTCCCTCCATTTCATTGACAAAGATTCATTGCACAGGATACATTTCATATTATGAAAAACTACTTTTGTCTGTCCAGTTATATTTCATCTTTCTGGTGTGTCTTTTTCATCTAATGTTATCAGATTTTCCAAAGAAGTTAATACTGTTCGATCTGAATATTTTAGTATTGGGACATTATTATATCCATTATCTTCTTCAAAGTGAATTAGAGGCTACAGAAATGTGATTTCTGAGAAGAATGATGAAAATACCATGGATAGCCAAGAAAACTAAAGCCAGATGTGTTGCCTTGGTTGCATAAGATCATGTTTGTTACAGGTTATCTTGATGTTTTCTATCCATCGCTCTCTTGGTCTATCTTTTGCTCTATGTCTAGATATTCATTTGTTATATTCTCTTATTGGTATTTAGTTTGGGTTCATTTTCGTAAGGTGATCAAACCATATTTTCTTGGTCTACCTTCGGATTTATGTCCGGATATTCTTTTATTATATGCTCTTATTGGTATTTAGTTTGTGTTCATTTTCATAAAGTGACAGAATCATTTTACTTGCTGAAATAGGTACATTCTATATCGACAAGAGAGGTGAGGAACTTGAGAGCTGGCAGGATGAAAATAATCTCATCCTTATTAACCAGCCAGCAGACTCACCAACCTTCTACTCGAGAGCATGGCACACCACCTCTACACCAGACCTGGCATTCCACTCACCAAGCTTGGAATGGAACATCACACGTGTCGTTGGAAAGCAGCTTGGAGGTAGTGACCACAGACCAGTATTTCTGGAAATCCACAATGAATTTACCAAGGACAGCTGCACGCTCACTAGGTGGAACTATAAAATGGCAGACTGGAAAATGTACCAGCATTTAACCAGTGTTCTAGCTAAGGACATGAACTTGGACAAAGACATCAATAGAGCAGTGAGTGAATTTAATAGATGTATACTACATGCTGCTAGTAAAACCATACCCAGGGGGGCACGCAAAAACTACAAACCCTACTGGATTTATGAACAAAAAAAGCTGCAAAATGAGATGGAAGCATCTAGACAGCAGGCTGAGAACAGACCTAGCCAAGAACATCACATCAAATATCAGCAAACAAAGGCTAAATTTCAAAGAGCCAAGTTACAAGCCAGACGGAGCAGATGGAAAGAAAAAACAGAGTCACTGAACCTAGAAAGAGATACTAGGAAATTATGGAAACTTGTAAAACAACTAAATGATGAAGGTACAGGGAGAAATACCAGGATCACACTTTATAAAGATAGAAACATTTTAACAGGTAAACATGCAGCTGATTACTTTGCAGATTCCTTTGCAGAAGACAATAACGTCAAAGTCAGCCCAGACAAACAACAGGAGGTTCGAAAGAACCAGCAAAACATTGGACAAGGCGAACCTATACCTGAAGTCATGGAGGCACCAATCACAATGAGAGAACTGGAGCATGCAATATCCAAATTGAAAATGAAAAAGTCCACTGGAGCTGATGGAGTGTCCAATGAAATGATTAGAAACCTGGGAATTGCAGCAAGAGCAAAGCTACTGCAGATCTTTAACACAAGCTGGTCCACAGGTAATGTACCACAGGCGTGGAGAGAAGCAATAATGATACCACTCCTCAAATCAGGAAAAGATGGCAACACAGTCTCCAACTACAGGCCCATCAGCCTCACAAGCTGTCTATGTAAAACAATGAAGCGCATTATCAATCTTAGGATGCAGTGGTACCTTGAAAGTGAAAACCTTCTGGTATCACAGCAAGCAGGTTTAAGACAGTGCTACTCTACTGAAGATCAGGCAACCTACCTCTCCCAAGAGATTGAGGATGCCTTCCAAGAAAAGAAACTGGTACTAGCAGCATGGATAGACCTCAGGAAAGCATTTGATAAGGTCTGGAAAGAAGGGCTCCTAAAGAAATTGCGAAATTGCAGGGTTAGCTCAAGAATGTACAAATGGGTAAAATCATACCTGCATAATAGAAGAGCCCGGGTACAATTAGATGGTCGCAAGAGCAAGAAAGTCCTACTGCGTCATGGAGTCCCCCAAGGAGGAGTCCTGTCACCCACACTTTTCTTGGTTTACATCAATGACCTAGTTGCTGAACTACCACACAGGATCAAAGTGGCAATGTATGCTGACGACCTGGTGCACGGAAGAACATGCAACAGTGGCCCTCTAAACAAATACAAAGAGCTATCGATGCCCTAACCTTATGGGCAAATAGATGGTGCGTCAGCATTAACACAGATAAGTGCAGCACTACACTCTTTACCCTCTCACCAAAACAAAAAGCTGGTCATATCAAGATAGATGGAGAGCTCTTGAAAGAAGACAAACAACCCACATACCACGGAGTTACTTTTGATGATAAGCTGACATGGAAGCAATACATAAACAAAGCAACAACAAAAGCCAGGAGGAAGTTAGCTATCCTGAGAAAACTAAGTGGAACCACATGGGGAGCCAGTGGAAATATACTCAGTAAAGTTTACCAGCACGGCATAAGACCACACCTGGAATATGGTTCAGCTGCGTGGTGTCCTGCATCAAACACCACATTACAAGATCTAGATAAAGTGCAAAACCAGGCACTTAGAATAATGTTGGGAGCAATGAAATCAACACCCATAGCAGAGATGCAGAAAATGGGAAGAATGCAAACACTTGGCGAACGCAGAGACACAAAAGTACTAATTCAAGCAGAAAAGTTTCAGTGTATGCCAAGTCATCCAATGAAGGAAAGATTCCAATATCTAGCAATGGGGCGACTGAAAAGGAGCAGCTTTATCCATCAAGCTAAACGACTCTGTAGACAACTTACAGACCTACCTGAAGTTGACAGCCCCTTACGGTCTGTACCAGAACACACCCTGTGGAGTGAAAGCCATGGAATGCCAATATACATTCAGACCCATGTGAAAGGAATACTAAGCGAGGACGAACAGAACAGTGTGCAGCGAAGGACAGTCACCCTCAGTTTCCTGGATGAGGAATATCCACAAGATATATGGGTCAGAGTGTACACAGATGGGTCAGCACAGAATGCTGTGAGGAATGGAGGTGCAGGTGTATATATAGAATATCCACACAAGCCTAGAGATACAATCAGAACACCGACAGGAAAATTCTGCAATAATTATGATGCAGAAATCCAGGCAATTAGTGTGGCAGCTAAAAAACTGCTAACTCCAACTCTGACCTACAGCCTGTGGTATTCCTGACAGATGCAAGGTCAGTGCTTCAAGCTCTCCAGTCTGGAAAACTAACAGACTTGAAAAAACTACTTAGCGAATTGTCTTACCAGTATAGGGTAACCATGCAGTGGATACCCTCTCACTGTGGAATACCAGGAAATGAAAAAGCAGACCAACTGGCTAAGGAAGGTGCTGCCGAAGACCAACCAGATATACCAATCACCTACAATCAGAAAAAACAGATGATCAAGTCAATAAGAAAGCCAAAAACACCAACACAAGATGACTATCACATTATGAACAGATCAGAACAAGTTATAATTATACGTCTCAGAACAGGACACAACCGACTCCGCAGTCACATGTATACAAAGTTCAAGATTGGCAACACGGCCATGTGGACAGGCAGCACAGAGTGCCAAACATATACTTCAAGAGTGTTCTGAGCATGAAACGCTGAGGCAGACATATTTGCCAGAGGAAACAACACTGGAATCAAAGCTCTATGGGACACTGTATGAACTACAAAAGACTGAGTTTTATTAAGGAGACAGAATTACAGATATAGACATGTTTCAAGTGAACGAAAGAAGAAGAAGGTACATTCTTAAAATATGGGTTCCGTTACTTTAACAAAACTATTATATATGTATGTACATTGCAAAAAATTTAAATATAATACATAGTCATGGTATAGCTCATATTGAAGATAATAAAATAATCACTTTAGCTGTAAGCAGGTAACTCTTGACAGCCCATAGACTTTCTCACAAAAGGACAGGTTGTTTACAGTTGCGTAACTGAGGCAACACCTGACTCATAATATTGCCTCAAAAGTGTGGATATGTAAAGGTAGAGAGAGTTGTGGATGTATTTTTTGGTTCCCGAAGGAGGGATTCCAGTGCACTTTGGTTATCAAATCCTGCCAGGAGCACAGCACATTTCAGAGCCAACTATTTCATAATTCTTCTGTTAGATTTGTTGATCTATCTGCAGTGATAGCACATTTAGCATTCACCGTCACCTAGGAGTCTGTCACAAAAGAGCAAAGGTGCAATGTCCTCTAAACTGCATCTCTCCATCATCCATGGAGATTATTTGATAGACAAAAGTAAGAAATTGAGACAAAATGTGATGATTTTTTTCACAGGTTTCAGCCTATCCCAACTTTCCTTAGCCAACTCTGATGGCAAGTATGAAAAGAAGACAGTGGCCCTCTTCTGTGCACCCTGAACTAGAATTTCAAGCCCTGGATGCCACACTGGGGAGATAAAGTGCTGGAAAATTATAGTTAAATCTATTATAATGACCCTTTTAAATTTTGTGAAAAGTGCCAAAGAATGGCATGCCACTAGAATTATGTTCTTTAATCATTTTTCTTTTTATATATGTAACTTTTAAGAGTGCTGAAAGCAGCAGTTAATTTTTAAAAACATCAACGTTTGTTTTAAAATTGTGTCAATTAGCCCCCACTTTGAATATTAATTAATTCTACATGCGTCTGAGAATCATAGTAATCTGATCAATAGATGCATCATGTCTTTTGCAAATACAAAAATATATAGTTTCTAGTATTTTATTAGACCTATGTTTAATAGATATATCATTTATTTTTTATTATTATTATGCTAATTAGTTGTCATTTGTTAATATCAATTAATTCATTGTGTCCATCTGAAAATTCCAAAAATGTGATAAACAAATGTGTCTTGTCTTCACAAGCACAAAAATATATAGTTTGTGTATTGTTTTATTGAAAATAAATAAGATCACTCAGATATTATTATTATCATCTCAGCTCTATTAAAAGTCTACGACTATTTGGTCACAAGTACAGTTTATATTTTCCTGTATATTTTCCTACATTATTTCATGCCAAATTAATTTTTTTTTTAAATCATAACTATTGTATTGATGTACCGTGCAGACTGGATCGAGGTATCGTTGAATTACAATTTTCAAGGAATATCTAATTATAGTATTTTTAATGATTAATGTAGGGTGTACTATTTTGATAATTTTTGTCCCAGTTGGTCTACTGGTATAACTACAATTAATTCTTCATGCACTTAAATAGCACTGTTTACATTTTTAACTAAGTAACAACTAATGAAATGTCATGGATTTCCACGGGCTGCGCATGTCCAGTTACACATTCATTACAACAGAACACATATTAATGTTTATAAGAAATTAATTTTTTTAATTTATAACTAATTAATTCTAACCCTAATAAATACTAATTCCAAATTAATATGCCTTTTCAATTAATATACCTTAATTTTAAATATAAATTCTACTAATCCTAATCACACTGCACAAGTTAGGAAATTAAATACCTCGAACTAGAATAAATCCATTAATTAAAGGTCACAGAGAAGAGCTAAACCATAGTTGCGCCGGTCTACCTACAAATATATTATATTATAATTATATATAGGATCTTGGGGCCTAAATCACTATCAGTGAATGAATTATTTATAATTATATTGTATAATTATAATAAAATTATTTAAAAATATATTATTATTAGACCCGGTCAACCACAAAGTAGTTAAATAATAAAGAGCAATTAAATAAATGACATCCATCCAGGACTTATATAATATAGGTAGCGAAAACACTAAACCATATAAATTACACATCACTTTGGTTGACTTTGAACATATTCATAACTATTATGTTTATATTTTGTAGGGGAGAAGCATATTATATTATCATATAAAAAATAAAATAAATGAGCAGTGCCGGCTTCCTTCTGTACTCTGAGGCCTACTACCAGTCTACTCTACTTAATATCAGACATGAGCTAACTTTATAAGGAGGGGTGTGAAGGCCTCTAAAGTTACCTTAATATGAATATGGATGATACATCAAGTGTCAGATCAGTAGCAGTGCCATATAGGTGCAAATAACGACCCGGTCACTGTCACAATTACAACACGTATCGGATCTTAACTCCGAAATCTGCGGAAGTAGTTCCGTCGTCCATATTGGTAAACGTGAAGACGTTGCCACATTTTCTTCAACAATGAAGAGTAGGTCAAAGACAATTTATGTGAGACTTGCACAACATAAATTTTATTAAATAATTGTTCACTCCATATTTTGTTCACATCACGCCATATTTTGACTCAAAAAAAATCGTGTGGTCTGCTATCGCAAGGCGGCATTTATTTCCACAACCCAAGAAAGTCTCCCCGTACTCCTTCACAGGAAAACATGCAGTAACGAAAAGGGTTTTTTTGGTTTTTTTACATTCTGTTGCCTATTGTCTTTTCCCATGTGGTTTGTTATCCACTCTTGCCATTAAGGGTAGGGGTGGTTCGAGCTTACTTTCCAAAGTCAGATGTATGGCCTCTGTTGTGCTATGGCCGTGTCTGTTCAGTCTGTTCAGAAAGTACCACTGCTATGTAAACTTTCAGCTTAGTCTGTAGGTCAATGTCATTTCTACGCCAGATATTTGCGTACAATCTGCCGAAAGTTCTGCTTGCCTTGGCGATCCTTGTATAAACTTCATCATCAACGTTGGCATCTTGTGATAGAGTACTACTTAGGTATGTGAGTATATTCACAACTTTCAGTGCTACGCGAATTACGTTTATACAGGTCTCGAGATAGCTTTTGCCAGGTGCTGGTTGTAACTTAACTTCTGTTTTCTTTGTGTTAATAGTAATTCTAAAGTTGGTACAGGCTTTGGATAATCTGTCTATAATACTTTATAGATCAGCCTCATAGTTGGCATTTAGGGCACAGTCATCAGCAAATAGGAGATCCTTGATTGCGTGTGATTTGACTTTGGTTTCTGCTCGGAGCCGCTGAAGGTTGAACAATTTTTCATGTATGCGATATATAATGCCTACTCCAAAGTCCATACCTCCAAAACAAAGCATCATCCAACATCGCAGAGAACATGACGCTAAATAGGATATGCGCTTATACACATCTCTGTTTTGCTCCATTTGAGACAGATAACTCTCCATCGCTCTGAACACTAGCTTGATGCTCATTCCGATCCATAATGCAATGTCTACGCTATAATATTCAACAACTTCTCTCTACTTACTGTGTCAAATGCTTTTGTTAAGTCTATGAATTCCGCGTACAGTTCACATTGTTGTTCTCGACATTTTTGTTGAAGTTGTCTTTCAGCAAAGACCATATGTAATGTTCCACATTCTTTTCTGAAACCACATTGGCTTTCGTGTAATCACCCTTCATTAAGATGAGATGTAAAACGGTTCAAAGAGATTCTAGCAAATATCTTCCCAGCGATGGACAGTAGAGAGATGCCACGATGGTTATTACAGGTAAGTTTCAATAAGTCAGTATCATTTTCTTTTGGCAGTTGTGAAAAGGCGAAAGATTGACATCACCCAAAACTTGGAATATATTAAGAGACAACAGATCAAATGGTTCTCACACATCAGCAGACTATCATCAGACAGCATACCACAACAAGCTATGCTACACAGATACAGTGAAAGTAGACCTAGATGCCGACCACGAAAACTATGGACCATCGAAATAAAAGAGGCGACAAATTCCACAATATACTCAGCACACAAGGGGGCCGTCTCCAGAAAACTCTTCTACCCCTGACGCTGAAAGGCAACAAAGGGTTTAGCGAATATATAGATACATAGAAAATGCGTAACTTATTTTGGTTTGGACACGTAACTAGATACAACACACTCCCTAAAATTATTTTGCAAGGAACTTTAGATGGGAGGAAAGAGGCGACGAGAGAAAATACTGGATTGATAACATCAAGGAATGGTCCGAGCATAATTTTTCTACTCTAGTTTGAATGGCTGAATGGAGATGTTTATTGCGTATGAAAACACAAATGAAAGAAATTAAAATAAACACATTTAAATTTGGACAAGTACACGTCATGTAGTGTTGATGAAAACATTATTTGATATGAACACGCCCAGGTGATGATTTTTTTTCAAAATCGTTTAAAAAAGTAGAAGTGGATGTGATGTGTTTACCCACTTTGTTTGTAAATTCCTAGTACTAGAAGTCCTGTTCTCATTTCATAACGTGACGGGGTAAGGGGGCGAATGTCTCAACCCCTACCCATATTTACGGGATTGAAGCTGTGTTTTGTTCAGGCGCAATTTACGAGCAAGACAAAAATGTGATGTTGTGGGAAAACCACTTTAGAAGACCACTCTATGTATAAATATTTGAGGAGACCCCTCTATGTATAACTATTTGAGGAGACCACTCTATGTATAAATATTTTAGGAGACCACTTAATGTATAAATATTTTGGGAGACCGCTTTATGTATAAATATTTGAGGAGACCATTCTGTGTATAAATATTTGATGGATTGTGTCTTCAAGAGCATAATAATAGAAAGAAGATCATCTCATTTCTGTTAACTCTTATTTATATTGGTAAATTTTCTCTCTCTTCTATATGACGTGTCATTTGAAGAATGATGTCCTCACTGCCACACTGTAAACTTACCTGTTCTGTGCAAACTGTCCACCCTTGTCATCTTTCATATTCACAATGTCTCTGATATTCTGCTTCTATATTGTAAGCTTCGTCTGCCTCTTGTTTTTTTACCCGGAATCTTACCTTCCTTGATCAATCGTTTGACAATACGTCCTTGTAGTTTGCTTGTCAGGGGGTAGAAGGGTTCTCTGAAGATTGGTTTCTTTATGGGCTACATATAAACGTGTTTCGGTGATTTCTTTTGCTCGTGTAATTCATATTTTGTTCCATCAAGGGTCAACTCCTTTAAATGGAGATGGGGCTTATTCCAGCCAACAAAAGCTGGAAACTAAGATTGGTCGGACCATCCCCTCTATCTAGAAGGACCACAGTCCTGCTTACGTAAGCACAAGTGCCGAAGGAGATACCAGGCCGAAAGACGCACCAGCAACTATAGTATCATGCAATTCACATATTTAATATGTCTGCACGACAAATTACGTGCTGTGTAGAGATATTAAACTATGAATGAGAAGAAGAAGCTAGATTTTTAGCAAGGTATGTCTTTGGCTTTGTATCCGTTGTGTCACAGTAACTATTATTCATCACATGACTAAATGGCGATGATCATCCGAAGTAATATATCTGTTGGTTGATGTGAGAAAGAGAGTTCTTAGAAGTTATATAGAACCAATTCTGATGTATGTAAGTGATACTTGTACGCTCAGCAGAACAGTGAAAAATTATATTGAGGCAGCAGAGATGTGGTTTTATAGAAGAATGTTTAGAACAAAATGGGCAGATAAAAAGAGTAATGAAGATATCTTGAGAGAAGTTAATTCAAAAAGAGAGCTGCTTACTCGCATCAGAAAGAGACAGTCCAAATTTTTGGACACATCATGAGAAGAGGAACAATGGAATGCATTGTAACAACAGGAAAGTTGAAGAGCAAGGAAGGTAGGGAAAGACCAAGAGAGTCTAGCATAGGATAACATCGGTATCGGAAATGATTGACAACACACGAAATATAAGGCTGTGGAAAGACATGATAACCAATACTACACGGCATGGTTTACAAGGAGTAGAATTGTATATAGTCTTCTGTCTACTTTGCTGTTCCATTCAGTTTGCTTGTTAATATCTCGTCGAATTCGTGTATTTACTATACGTTAAAAGGTTTTAAATTAGCCCATTATATTTTTTACCATATAAGTGGTAAAAAAACCAGTAAAATACTGCATGTTTCATGTTAGGAAATTACAAGGAGCAAGTTTGTAGCATAGAAGTAGTAATTTACAATATTATTAATTTTTCTTATAATCGCCTCTAATTTCATCATTTAGGCGTAGTGCCTATATGTTCTTTTGTTGTATATTTCTTAATTAATTTGTATTTTGATTTCATAGCTAAAATTATGATAATCAACAAAAACGTTATTATAACAAGTATATATACAAATGTCACATACTTCATCATTTAATAATTTAGCTCATCATTATCATCATTGTGCCGTCTCCGCAACGAAGGTTGACCGCAAAATACATTCAACATCCCCTGTCTTTTGTTTTGGTGGTGCACTCTGCTAGACTGCAACCTGTCCACCTTGTGATGTTACTCTCCCACTTGTATTTCTGTCTACCTCTTGCTCGCCTTCCTTCGACTTTACCCTCAAATAAGGTCTTCAACAAGGTATCATGTCTGTGAATGTTTCCTAAATATTTTATTTGCTTGATCTTTAGGCTATTTCCTTTAATAATTTTTCTTGATCTTAAGTGTTATTAGAACATCTTTGTTTGTTTTCTTCGCTTTCTATGATGTTGTCACCATGCTTCTATATATCCATATCTCAAATACATCAATTCTGTCTTCGATTAGCTTGTTTATTATTTGTTTAGATGTTAAAATTTTCATGTCATTGAAAATACTTTTAGCCATTCATATGATCCTTTTAACTTCTGTTTCACATCTGCCATCATTAATGATTATGTGTCCAAGATATTGATAATGTTATATCTATAGTTTCTCTTCGTGTATTTTTAGGTTTAGCACCTGTTCTGTGACTTTGCTGATTATCATGGGGTTTTTTTTTGTTGGATGTTTATACCCAGTCCATATTCTTTATTTAATTTATCAAATTGACATATTAGTTATTGTAGTACATGTTCACTTTCTGCTAAAAGAACTGTCATCTGCATATCTTAGGTTGTCTATTATTTTCGTATTTTCCCATTGATCTTGAGTAATAGTTTAGCTGTTTAGCTACTACACTCTTAACAGGCATATCGATTTCTTGGGAATTGCAAACGAATTAGTCAAATTTACTACATATATTAATTTAATTAATGATATAATTATAATTTAAATAATAACAATAACTACATTTTATTATAAGGGTATTATTTTTATGCGTGAATGAAAGCTACGTAATGATAGTGAAAAGTGAAAATTGCTAAATGAAGGTCTAATGTCACTCTTCCCAGACTTCAGAGTTCAATATGTCAGCCCCCAGACACTTCCGCAAAAACAAAAGTTATTTGTTTTCGATCCACCGTCAGATGAGACAAATCTGACTGTTTGGTACACGTTCGCTTAATAAATACATCATTTAATTAAATATAATGGCTAGTAATACAAGGGGAAGAGGAGGACAAGAGGTATGTCTGTTCCTGTTTTTATTAAGAAAATAACCGTATACATTAAAATAAAAAAGCTCCTAACTTATCACAATCACTGTGAGTGTGAGTAGTGTAGTGTTGTAACACGTAAAGTGTGTGTGTGTGTAGTGTAAAGTGTGGCTGGTGTGTGTTTCTAAGAGTTTCTTAAGTTTCTAAGTTTCTTTACTATCAGCAGTTTTTCAGTTTAGTTTTACTAGTTTACCGATGATACCTGAAGTAATAGTAACTTAAGTAGTAGACTTAATTTAGTATCCATTTTTATTTGAATGGAATTTTTCATTGGTTTTTAAGTATGAAAACTTAATTCTTAATTACGGGGTACGCTGATGTAGACTAGTTAGTTCTGAGAATTTTACTATTTCAGGAATCAGATTCGTCATCTGAATCATCGGCATATGGTCAATTATGGTGTGGTCAATCTTGTTAGCCTTTGATGGCGAGTTGACCTGCTCCTCTAGAAACATATTTATTATTTAAACAAACTCTATCTTCAGCTATTAATCTTTCCATGCTGTCAGTCATGTTTCCTTATTTTATATGACAAAAAACCTCAGCTTTCTTAATTATGATGTTGTTAAGGAGCCAGCCCTCTTCAACATTTATTGATTCAATTCTTGATTTGTCTTTTCAGCTGTCCATGTTATACATAAAATTCTTCCATAGTATCTCATTTCAAAAACAGTGATTCTCTTTGCTATTGTTTTATTTAATGTCCATGTCTCACAGCTGTATATTGCCACTGGAAATACACACATGTTCTGATCATACACAGTTTGGCTATGCTGCAGGTACATTGCCAAAGATTTTTCATTTGGGCAAGTTTCAATTTCATCATTGCAATTCTTCTCTTGATTTCTACAACGCAGTCTCTTGAACTATTTATGTTTGTATGCAAGTTCTCGAAATTTGTTACAGACTGTTCTGTGAATCGCGAAGCTGGGACAGCAATGTTAAGTTATTTCAGTCAGCTAGGCAAGTTAAGTTAACAAATACTCTGGTCTGCTTCAGGAACTAGAGAGAATGGGCTCTTTATTCGTTCAGTAAAAATCTGCTGATGGAATTTTAATATTGAGGGGCTTTCTGAATTTAGTTTCATTATTTATAGTATTTGTGCTTGCCCATGTCTTACCAGGGGCTGGGCAAGGGAATAATGAATGACAACACTGTAATGACCTCTTATACATGTCATAAGATTACTAAGAAAGTAAAGAGATGAGATTGGCTATGACATCCCATAGAAGATCAAAATGATAAGGCCATTATGAAGCTGGATTTGTCCGGTCATAAGGCAGAAATATTGCAGCCTAGCTGTAAGCATTTATCAAGAAAACCAGAATTGCTGTATAGACATGTTAAACTGTAAATGAGAAGAAGAATAATAGGGAAATAAGAGCTATATTGTTTGTAATTATTGATTAGCAACCAGCATCCTGGCACATGTAACGTTCCCATTATTATTCCGCTCTCTGTTTCAACAGCCATCTAAAAGTATGCAGATTCCAAATCTCATTCAGATTTTATTATGATCTTCGTAACATTCTAGAGAGGACACAATTTCATCCCTGATTATCCCCATATGTCATTCTTTGTGCATGCAGAATACCAACTCCAGCATCATCTTCTTCAACCTGTAGTACATCAATGACAGCCCTTATTAGTCAGTCCTATCTCTCTTCTTCTTCTTCTTCAGCGTTCATTTTCAAACTCCTTCTGAATTCTCTTGTAGCAGGACCATGGTCCTACTAGATTTTCAGCAGAATGTAGACCAGAGAATGGAAATGCGTTGTGTCACCGTTATATTTGTGCCAATGGCCCGACACATCCATCTTCGGCAGGCTATCTTTCTTTAATACTGTGCTATTAACCACATCATTGCCCACCATTGAGTCTACGTTTTCATTGCCTCTTACACCCCCCCCCCCCTTCCCCAATGACCAAGGCAATATATCCATGTAATACTTTGAACAACCGAGTTGTTTAGTACAACTGTAAGCCATGACTGTGCATTTTGTTCTCAAAATGACATTCTGCTAGCCAGCAGAATTTTGATAAATAACAGATGCAGAGGATGTAGAAGAATAATAACCTTTCATCTTATCCATATTTTCCATGTCAGCTTTTTGTTGTTTCAGGAAGCAGAAGAGGATGAAGATGAGTTTAGTGATTTTGGGGGCTTTGAGGTATGTACTTTTAGAAAACAGAATATTAAATGTTTAGTAGATAAAAATGTGTATGAATTAATATTTCTTCTGATTCAGTGGTACCAGGGCCTTTGCCATTTGCCTGCTTAATATTTCCTAATAACCACCAAATATATTAATGTAATGATACAAAAAGCTCAAATGACATCATTTACCTGACAGTCATCTCTAGAGCCTGAGACTTACTATACTCACTGGAATATTCTTGGGAGACTGGACAATAATAATAATCTGCCCCGTGTTGTTCTGTTTGGCAAAACAACTTGACACAGGAGTTCCAAACATGTCTTCCAATACACATGTTTCAGTGACCACGACAGCCGATTATACATTGCACAACAAAATGTAGAAGACTGTTAGACCCCCCTTATTCTAACCTCTTTGTATGTAGAAGGTCTAAAGGTATCACCAGTGATCCATCACATTAAGCACCATGTGACAGTGTTCTGTTCGTTCGTCCATCACAAGTGATGATGACCATTTGTTATATCCACTTTTGAAAATTCACTTATAGATATGGCCTTGATTATGAGTACAATACAAGTACAACTTGTACAATAAGAGTACAGTACAACTCTTACATATGACATATTTATATAGTAAGGCTTCCCTCTTGTGGAGGTACCATATGTACGATTATGTTATTACTCCCTCTCTGTACAAGACTTTTCATAGCATTGCACAAATCCCTGGGAGTTGGAGTCTTATAGGTATGAAATAAAACTGGAGAAACATTCCATTTTAAATGGAGGTTAAACTGTATGGGGAGCACTGAGAAGCTTTCAAATACAGCAGCATTTATCGGGAAAACCAGTATGAGAACCTTGAGGAGTTTTCAAATACAGCAAGAATTTGTAAATTTATCAAGAAAGCCAGACATGCTGTGTAGATATGTTAATCTGTGAATAAGAAGAATGGAGTATATATATGAGCTAAATTGTTTGTAATTCTTGGAGATTTGCACAAATAAACTGTTCTAATCACTTTTTTGGAATGAAAAGGTATAGTTAGAATGGTTGAAAAAAGAATTGGCTACATAATCATGACAGAGAGCCAGATAAATACAAATGTGAAGCCACAATGGGCGGGTAGCCATTGAAGAGTGATGTTTGAGCTTTTTTTTATGTTTGCTATTTCTAGTCTAATTTTGTGTATTGTGTTTTCATTTTTGTAGCTTTGTTATGCTTCCAATGAGGATCTGCAGTCCGTTAATATTAAATATGCTACCTGATGATGATGTGATGTGTTCACAGCTGTAGATACCTGTAACCAATTCTTTTTTTGGACCAGATATTTTTCATGACTAACCACCTTTATATTTTCAAAAAAATTCAAGGCAGCAGAACCAGCTGCAGATATTTCTGCTTCCCAAAGCCAAGCTAGCACATCACCATGGGCTATCTTCAATGCAGGTATGTCTATTTTTATGTGCCTTTCAGTTTATTTAAAAACTTGTACTAGACTAATTTTGATTCTATGTATGTTGCATAGTATGGTACAGGAAACAAAGAAATGTATATAAACAAGATAAATAATGGGAGATTAAAATAATGAATCCCAGGGAGTCCAATTTTGTCACTCTTGTTCCCTATACCAGGCAATGTTCCCTCTAATTTTCTTCTTACTTGGACAAACCTGAAGATGTCTGAGCAGTGGATATTCAGGTGTGCTACACATGTTTCTATGTAATGTAGATCCACACTGTTTCATTTCCCAAGGCTACTTTCACTGTTTCACTATAGACAATGCCTTTACATGTGAATCCCAAAATGTCATTTACATTATCATTTGTAAATGATGTGACAAGAAATATATAGGTGAAACTGGCAAAAGACTACGTTACCATGAAAACTGGCAAAAGACTACGTTACCGTTTCTGCCTACTTTTCTTGCCATTGGGATGGACAAGCACATTGCCAACAACAGAACACCTACTTCTATTGCTATAAAATTTAATGCCGCTGATCATTGTGGTCCCCATGATATTCAGGGCACTGTATTAAAATCATCACCACTGATGATAGAGCTAGATACACCCTTGAAAATTGATATATATTGCAGTTTTCCTGCCATTGGGTCTTAATACATATCATTAATTTATTTAGATTCAGGGGTTAGGGTCATTGTTGTGTTGTCATTCATGTTGTTTTCAGACATAGTTGTGTTATTTCATTCTCATTCCCTATATATTTTAAATGTGTGTCTCTAACACATTACTTGTGTATACATACATACGTTATTGGACATCTCTGATGTTAAATTTCTGCCATCCCATGCTTTTTTGGATCATGCCATTATTTTTACTGTGTTCACTGTTTGTCTTGTATTTTTTTAAACAATACTGTTGAAGTATACTGTTATTTGTGTTGTTTTTTCGTACCCATACACTATAGTCTGATAGTCTGTGCTTTCATTGCACAGCTGATAAATCTTAGTTAGTCGCTGGATCATCGTCACTGCACTCCAGACAAGTCCATAGGTGCTCAGATCTCTCTTCGAGTGTAGCCGCCATTACACATTGACTGACGGTCCCAGTACACAGTTGATTGACCATCATTCTTTCTTGCACACGAACCGCTCCTTTCTAGCGACACCACATTTCAAACCAAATTCCAGAGTAATCGTCACTTATACAGTCATTTGTTTGTCCGTTTTCCCATAGGGCGGTCAAAATGTCTGCTCGATCCAATGATCCACCAACAGCCGTAGTAGCAGCGTGTTTGGCCAACCTATCTGCTCTCTCATTACCCCGGACACCCGCATGTCCCAGCACAAAAATGAAAGTCACTTTACGCAAACAAGAATTCTTCACTGCATCCAGCCACTGTTCCCGAATGTACCCCACCTGAACTTTCACAATCATGCTCATTGAGTCACGGAGTATGCAGGCATGCTCGCAGATAGTCTGCGAGCAGACCCATTGCAAAGCTTTATTTACTGCCAATACCTCTATTGTCATGCTGCTTGTTGTCTGAGCGAATGCACCACTTTCCTCTCTGATGGTCTCCCCCACCTTTGAGCTGTGAAGGTCCAGGCACTCCTGATGTGTCTCTCAACCGACCCATCTGTATATATAATCATATCACCTTCCCTGGAATTTTCACAGATCAGAGCGAGTACCTCCAACTCCACCACTGTCGGACACCATTCTCTGCATTCTCTATTGAGTGTTATTATTACTGTGAAGGCTGTTGGACAATCTAAGGGCGCACGACTCCATTCTGCACAAGGTAGCTCATCCTCTAATCTGCACACACTCTGTATAATTTCCTCTGCGCGCCTCATCCATGACTTTCCTCTCTTAAGTCGACTGCCTTTCAGGGTGTAGAGGATGTTCTTTATCAGCAGTGATTTGTAATTAGTCCTGTGCCCAGCAGATTTGTATTCTTTGCTCTACAGTTAGGCAATCCAGTAAGAACCGCATATCCCATGCTGACGTATCTCTCATACACCCCAAAATGATTCGCATTGCCTCATTCTGGATTCTATCCAAGCTTTCTGTTCGAGTCTGACTTGGTGTCATAATCGCCATTGCGTACTCTACCACCACAATTTTCATCAATGCAAGACTTTTATAAGCTTTACAATGATGTGGTCAACATGATCTTTGAAACTCAGACTGCGGTCCAACATAACCCCTAAGTACTTCATTGTGCTGGTTCTCTTGAGGACATTCCCTCTCAAAGTAACCGATGGTGTGGGTGTGTTTACTATGTGATTATTTATAGAAAACCACGTTATCGATGCTTTTGATGGATTAACAAAATCTCCATAATTACTGCACCAATCCTCTATACGATCAAGCTCCCTCTGCAAATTCCTGGCGATTGTTTTTCCATCTCTGCCCTGTCTATAAACCAAGATGTCATCAGCATAGGACATAGTTCTGCCCGGACCTGCAATGTGACTGCTTGTAATTTGAAATGTATAGACATTAAATAATACTGAGGACAGAGGTGACTCTTGTGGTCAATCTTGATATTATGTAAGTTATATCTCCTATAGAGAATATAAGGCAAATGTATAAGTAAAACATAAAATAGTAATGTATACAGGTTCACAAGAACCATTACTTTCAATAATGAAATGATGAAAACTTGCATGGTTTTGATATTTATGCCGACACGATTCATGGACAGACAACATTAAAGACTGGACAGGACAAAATGTTTTCCTCACTTGTCCTCATCATTGAAGTTAGAAATCATTGGACGACTGTGTGTTGATGCATCCAATGTGGTACCCCTACGACCCGACTGGTTACAGATTTATGGTTGGATGGAGTCAGCAACATTATTACATCTGGTTAGAACAAGCATATTTCCAGTAGCAATTTACAGCTGTGAAACATGGAAACTTAATAAATCAGCGGCACACAGAAAATTTCTGCCTTCAAAACGAGATGCTTCATAAGATTTGTTAGAATTCCATGCAAGAACTTTCTTGCTCACAATGTACCCATTATATGAACTGTTTATTATTATATAAATCAGTGGTTCTCTCACCCATGTATTACCAGAATCTGAAAGGGGAACAAAAGAAATCTGCCAGGTGTAAGAAGTGACTAAGGAGGTTTGTGGCATAGAGATAGCTGTTCCATAGAAGGTCAAAGTGATTTAGGAACAATGCTGAAGTCAATGCAGAAGATGAAGTGGTTTACAATGTGGGCCATATGTTTCACCTGGAATTCACATTGCTTTCCATGTGGGGGAGGGGCGGAATGTAAAAAAGATTGAAATTGTGGGATACAGATCTATCTGAGGAGGAACCACAGAAAGATAACTATTTTGATGATATCAATGAGATGTGAGTAGATAGAAACGTTCTATGGGAAACCTTAGAAATGTATAACATCAGAGGACTGTTAGATAACATAAAAGCGATATATCAAAAATGCCTAAGCTCAGTAAGAACAACAGATGGAATGACTGAACCTTTTGAAACAAGATCTGGAGTAAGACAAGGATGCATACTTTCATCCCTACTTTTCAACATATACATGGACAGAATAATAAAAGAAGCTCATATCAACAAAGAGGAAAACATTGCAAATAAACCTGATGAAGAACTTAATAATTTTTCTTCTTCTTTAATTCACTTGAAACATGTCCATATCTGTAATTCTGTCTCCTTAATAAAACTCACTGTCTTTTGTAGTTCATACAGTGTCCCATAGAGCTTTGATTCCAGTGTTGTTTCCTCTGGCCAATATGTCTGCATCAGCGTTTCATGCTCAGAACAATCTTGAAGTATATGTTTGGCACTCTGTGCTGCCTGTACACATGGCCGTGTTACCAATCTTGAACTTTGTATACATGTGACTGCGGAGTTGGTTGTGTCCTGTTCTGAGACGTATAATTATAACTTGTTCTGATCTGTTCATAATATAATAGTCATCTTATGTTAGTGTTTGTGGCTTTCTTATTGACTTGATCATCTGTTTTTTCTGATGGTAGGTGATTGGTATATCTGGTTGGTCATCGGCAACACCTTCCGTAGCCAGTTGGTCTGCTTTTTCATTTCCTGGTATTCCACAGTGAGAGGGTATCCACTGCATGGTTACCCTATACTGGTACGACAATTCGCTAAGTAGTTTTTTCAAGTCTGTTAGTTTTCCAGACTGGAGAGCTTGAAGCACTGACCTTGCATCTGTCAGGAATACCACAGGCTGTAGGCCAGAGTTGGAGTTCAGCAGTTTTTTAGCTGCCACACTAATTGCCTGGATTTCTGCATCATAATTATTGCATAATTTTCCTGTCTGTGTTCTGATTGTATCTCTAGGCTTGTGTGGATATTCTATATATACACCTGCACCTCCATTCCTCACAGCATTCTGTGCTGACCCATCTGTGTATACTCTGACCCATATATCTTGTGGATATTCCTCATCCAGGAAACTGAGGGTGACTGTCCTTCGCTGCACACTGTTCTGTTTGTCATCGCTTAGTATTCCTTTCACATGGGTCTGAATGTATATTGACATTCCATGCCTTTCACTCCACGGGGTTTGTTCTGGTACAGACCTTAAGGGGCTGTCAACTTCAGGTAGGTCTGTAAGTTGTCTACGGAGTCGTTTAGCTTGATGGATAAAGCTGCTTCTTTTCAGTCGCCCCATTGCTAGATTTTGGAATCTTTCCTTCATTGGATGACTTGATCTTTCCTTCATTGGATGACTTGGCATACACTGACACTTTTCTGCTTGAATTAGTAAAGTAGGCATCCAGCCAACACAATGGAAACTTAATAATGAAATCAATGAACTATTATTTGCTGATGATCAAAGTTTAATATACAAAGATGAGGAAACTTTGCAAAAGCACATCAATGCATTGTTGTTAGCATGTCAGAAGTACAACATGAAAATTAATGTGCAAAAAACAGAAGTTATGAAAATTAGCAAGTCTTCAACACCAATGAATATAACAATAGATAACACCAAAGTGAAACAAGCCAAAGAATTTAAATATCTAGCCAGCATTTTTCTGAAGAAGGAAGACTAGACAGAGAAATAGAAACATGGTGCCAGAAACCAAAAAGCAGGACTTACCAACTTTCACCATTACTTCTTCATCCAAAAATCAAGATGGAAATTAAAACACACATAATATCTACAATTTTTATACCAACACTGTGCTACCAATGTCAAACATGGTCATTAACAGCTTCGCAGCAAAGAAAAATCGTTACATGTGAAATGAAGTGTCTGAGGAAAGCTGCAATGGTTACCAAACTAGATAAAATAAGAAATGATGAAATTAGGAAAAGAGTTGGTATAATATCATGTATCGAACATATTGAGAAACAGCATGTAAAATGGTTCTGTCACCTTATGAGAATGAAGCCAAACCAAATACCAATAAGAGCATATAATACAAGAATATCCGGGCATAAAGCTAAAGGTAGACCATGAAAACGGTGGATAGAAAACATTAAGATAACCTTGAACAAACATGCACTAAATGCAGCCCTGGCGACACATCTGGCCTTGAAACTACAGCTTAAGATACCACCCCTACGCTTAACGGCAAGTGTGAATGCGATCAACAATCATTCACCTGGGGAAAGACAATAGACAATGAGATGTGATAATCTTCGTAGAAAGCTTTTATTTAGGTCCTGGGACATGGGTGAAAAAAGGTTGAGAACCACTGACTTAGATGAACCAAAGTATTATCCAATATTTTAGTAGTCATTTAGTTCCAATGATTGCTTTCATAGCTGCTGTTAAATCTTTTGTTAGGCAATGTTCCAGGACGACCAGATTTACTTTGTGCTCAGAATCGATTCCCGACATACTTAGACCCTTCGGATATATCTGGTGCATCTGCTGATCCTGCACTTGTGAACTTGAACTACCCAACAGAAAATGGACGAGTGGAACCACAGGCAGATTTATTTGATATTCAATTCGTAGAGGTATGAAATAATAAATTAAATATTTCATATTTAAAAAAAAATACAATTCTTAACATTTTTTATCATCAAATATGCTGTTGTGATGTCTTTTAATTTCAAAACACACACACATACACAGATATATATATATATATATATATATATATATATATATATATATATATATATATATATATATATATATATATATATATATAAAGACAAATCAAGAAGTGTTAAGATCAGTCAACTTCAAAGAGGTACTGGCTCCTTAACAACATCCTAACAAGAAAACTATGTTTTTTTGCCACATAAAGAGACACAGCAGCATGGAAAGATTAATAGCTGAAGGCAGAGTTAGCGGCATCAGGAGATGAGGGTGCCTAAGACGACGATGGTGCAGTGATGTATCAGATTACTTACACGTCTCTATCTGCGGCAGGTCAACTCGCCCAGAATTTCAGAGTATTCAAAGAATCCATAAGGAAGACCACGTTCTGGAAAGAATATGCCACATGATGATATATATATATAATGTATTTACTGAGAACCATTATTAAACCATTATATTGCTCTATGTCGTCAAGATTATATTTAAATTTTCCAACGTTAACCCTTTTTTAATATTAAAATTTTCAAATATTTAAATTTTCAGGGTTTACTAACATTTATGTATTCTTCTCAAAACAGAACCAAGGAATTCTAGACCAAGCAAGGATTGCAGAAAATGTTCTTGATGGAACGCTGAGTGCAGCAGCTGGGGCAGGATTTCTCCCAGGTCATAATGTAGCAAATGGCAGACTTCCAGATATAGGTCTGGGTATCAATGAAAATCGGATCTTTGGTCAAGCGGAGGATGTAAACAGACAACCACAGATGCCAGTCGCTAATCCCCTTTTGCCTGAGCTGCATCAAAATGGGGATGAACTAGTAGTAAACTGGGTCAATGTTGAACCGCAGGAAGTGCTAAACAGAGAAGAGCAGAATAACCAGGAGCTAGAAGCTAATGTGGAACATGCAGCTGTTGAAAATGCAGCCATAGAACAGCCAGCAGAAGTAGCTTTGTCAGATGCCAACAGAGTGACAGAAGCTGCTTTACAAGAGGTGATGCTCTTTTTTATGTCTGCTAGAAAGTTATGCTCATTAACTGAATGTTTATACAAAGGAGACAGTTACTGAATGTTTATATAAATGTGGTACCCTCTTGTGAATGTCTTTACATAGGTGACAATCAATGTCTATACAGAGGTGACACTTTTTCTAAATATTTCTACAGAGGTGACACTGTCTCTGAATGTTTATATACAGGGTGGCCCAAAAGTAGGTTTACAGTTATCACGTAGACTATTTATTTGAAAATTCGACACTAGAACAACAGGAAATTCGTTATACCTGTTAACATAAGCATAAACAATCTAATCCCTCAGATGCTAAAAATGTCCTCCTTCAAAATTGCTTGGTTTGGACATGTAACTCCTCCAATGACTGGGTATGGAGATGTTTGGAGAGCTTTCTGTGCTGATATCTCCAGTATGGGCACACCTACGACTCTGAAGGGTTGTGGGTCTTATTATTATTATATAGGTAACATTGTCTGCAAATGTTTATACAGAGGTTGCACTATTACTGAATATTAATAGAGAGATGATGGGCAAGAGGGGTAGGGGAAGGTCAAGAGAGAAAATGCTGGCACCTTGAAATTTTGGCATGAGAGAACATCAATATTAGAAGTTATTGAAAGCATATAAAACGGGAGGCTGTAGAAAGACATAACGAATGAAATGATTGATCAGGGCATGATTGACAACGAGCGAAACAGAAGGCTGTGGAAAGACATGATAAACAATGCCATAATCGCCCATATGTATCCTGGGCCCGAAAGGGGAGCAGAGAATAGCAACACTGTTTGCCTTCCACGCATGTCGTAAAATGCGACTAAGGAGGTTATGGGATGGAGTTGGCTGTCCCATCCCATATAGGGCCAGTGACCCAAAGCCATGCTGAAGTCGGATGTGTCAGGCAGAAAGGCGCAGATATCACAGCAATGCTGTAAACCATGACACAACGCATTCCATTCTCCGGACTACATCCTGCTAATCTGCAGGAATTTGAGGAATAAGAAGAATGCCATAATGGCATGGACTATATGAAGAAGACACTTTATCTTATGTGTAGATGTTTATATTAGAGGATTGATGAACGCATATATGTCCCACAAAGGGAGACATTATTGAAGCCCTATCCCAGGATCATCACATCCTGCCAGGAGTGTAGCATACACTTCTAGGCCAACTAGTTCATCATTCTTCTGTCCTATCTGTTGACCCATCTGCAATGGTAATATATCTGACATGCACGCTACATTATTCCCTACTATTGCATTATTTTTTTACTTTATGCATTATTAATGGAGGGTATCTAGCAAATAGGGAATCACATGATCAACATGGCGGTGGATGAAAGTGAAAATTATTTCACTTGCAAACTTGCAGGTAGGTACTATTTGAACAATAGACTGGTTCACATCCGACTTCAGCATGGTTTCTGGGTTATTTTGACCGTATATAGGATGGGATAGCCAGTTTCACCTGAAAATCTCCTTAGTCTTTACTTTAGTTTGTTTTCAACTTGATTTTGAGTTCTTATGGTTCTTTCAACTTTTATTTTTCAAAAATCTCAAAACCCTTTATGACATGCTTGGCAGGTAACAGGGTCACAAATCTGTGCTCCCCTTTTTGGGCCCGTAATCCTGGTCATTATTTCTTGTAATTCCCGATGATAAAAACCACAACTTCTAATCAGACCACAGACTTCCACGTCAGAATGTTATTTGTTTTGTTAGTTTATTGTGTACTTTAATACTAGGAATACTCCTTACCTATATAGTTTTATTTCTTTGTATTGCCCCAGCAATCACACCTCTAATACGTTGGGTTGTTCCCTGACACTGACAGACTATTTATTTATTACAGACTACCAGTATTATATACTGTGCCAGGTATGTCTCACATTTGTTATTTTTCTTATAGCTTAGCCAAACCATATATTTAAATAATTTTGTGACTGTTAACACTGATTTTTCTTCAGAGGCTGGCCTCAATGACCGAGAGATATCATGCTCTAGAGGAAGAGCTCCAGAGAGTTCAGGTGGATCATGCAGCACAGACTTCACGGTTACAAGATATTCACGTCCGTCATGCAGAAGAGATAGAGGAAATCAGAAGGGCAGGGCATGACGCCTTAATGTTAGTGGTTGACCAGTACAAGGTATTGATTTTTGTGATTACAGAAATCTATATAAAATCATCTGCTACACTGAGTGTTCTCCATCCATTATCTCACTCTTGTATCTGTGATATAGATATTGTTCTAGTCTATTGTTTCACTCTTGTATCTGTGATATAGATATTGTTCTAGTCTATTGTCTCACTCTTGTATCTGTGATATAGATATTGTTCTAGTCTATTGTTTCACTCTTGTATCTGTGGTATAGATATTGTTCTAGTCTATTGTTTCACTCTTGTATCTGTGGTATAGATATTGTTCTAGTCTATTGTCTCACTCTTGTATCTGTGGTATAGATATTGTTCTAGTCTATTGTTTCACTCTTGTATCTGTGGTATAGATATTGTTCTAGTCTATTGTTTCACTCTTGTATCTGTGGTATATTGTTCTAGTCTATTGTTTCACTCTTGTATCTGTGGTATAGATATTGTTCTAGTCTATTGTTTCACTCTTGTATCTGTGGTATAGATATTGTTCTAGTCTATTGTCTCACTCTCGTATCTGTGGTATAGATATTGTTCTAGTCTATTGTTTCACTCTTGTATCTGTGGTATAGATATTGTTCTAGTCTATTGTCTCACTCTCGTATCTGTGGTATAGATATTGTTCTAGTCTATTGTTTCACTCTTGTATCTGTGATATAGATATTGTTCTAGTCTATTGTTTCACTCTTGTATCTGTGATATAGATATTGTTCTAGTCTATTGTTTCACTCTTGTATCTGTGATATAGATATTGTTCTAGTCTATTGTTTCACTCTTGTATCTGTGATATAGATATTGTTCTAGTCTATTGTCTCCCTCTTGTATCTGTGATATAGATATTGTTCTAGTCTATTGTTTCACTCTTGTATCTGTGATATAGATATTGTTCTAGTCTATTGTTTCACTCTTGTATCTGTGATATAGATATTGTTCTAGTCTATTGTTTCACTCTTGTATCTGTGATATAGATATTGTTCTAGTCTATTGTCTCACTCTCGTATCTGTGGTATAGATATTGTTCTAGTCTATTGTTTCACTCTTGTATCTGTGGTATAGATATTGTTCTAGTCTATTGTTTCACTCTTGTATCTGTGATATAGATATTGTTCTAGTCTATTGTTTCACTCTTGTATCTGTGATATAGATATTGTTCTAGTCTATTGTTTCACTCTTGTATCTGTGATATAGATATTGTTCTAGTCTATTGTCTCCCTCTTGTATCTGTGATATAGATATTGTTCTAGTCTATTGTTTCACTCTTGTATCTGTGATATAGATATTGTTCTAGTCTATTGTTTCACTCTTGTATCTGTGATATAGATATTGTTCTAGTCTATTGTTTCACTCTTGTATCTGTGATATAGATATTGTTCTAGTCTATTGTTTCACTCTTGTATCTGTGATATAGATATTGTTCTAGTCTATTGTTTCACTCTTGTATCTGTGATATAGATATTGTTCTAGTCTATTGTCTCCCTCTTGTATCTGTGATATAGATATTGTTCTAGTCTATTGTTTCACTCTTGTATCTGTGATATAGATATTGTTCTAGTCTATTGTTTCACTCTTGTATCTGTGATATAGATATTGTTCTAGTCTATTGTTTCACTCTTGTATCTGTGATATAGATATTGTTCTAGTCTATTGTCTCACTGTTGTATCTGTAGTATAGATATTGTCCTATATAATGGTTACTAATGGAGGAGGGGTTGCCCCACACACAAAAATGTGAGAAACACCTCTAAATAAATGTGTTATATTGTTCAAGTCTATTGTCTCACTCTTGTATCTGTAGTATAGATATTGTCCTATATAATGGTTACTAATGGAGGAGGGGTTGCCCCACACACAAAAATGTGAGAAACACCTCTAAATAAATGTGTTATATTGTTCAAGTCTATTGTCTCACTCTTGTATCTGTAGTATAGATATTGTCCTATATAATGGTTACTAATGGAGGAGGGGTTGCCCCACACACAAAAATGTGAGAAACACCTCTAAATAAATGTGTTATATTGTTCTGCAGGAGCAGTCAAGAACTGTAGTGATAGAGCAACAGGAAGTGGCTCAGAGGCAGATTGTAGAGACACAGGCTGCACAGATGAATGCTTTTAAAGAGATGTTGCAGTTACAGGTAATTTATAATTTTTTATCTCCTTATCTACTTAAGAATTTATCTACTTAAGACTTTCCAGGCCTGCTGTAATAGATTTAGAAAGTCAGTGTAAAATTAGAAAATTTA
The DNA here is from genome assembly GCA_034231615.1 of Meghimatium bilineatum. Lineage (NCBI taxonomy): Eukaryota > Metazoa > Mollusca > Gastropoda > Stylommatophora > Philomycidae > Meghimatium > Meghimatium bilineatum. Next base: position 8,558,049 of record CM067305.1, read on the forward strand.
TCTGCTTACTAGTGTGACTTGAGAGTATAACCGGTTGTAAGAGCTGCCTGTTAGAGAAAGGGACAATCATTTTTAGATTAAGAACGGCACATGGTGCCAGTACCCAAAAGGGGAGCAGAGAATAGCAACACTGTTTATTTTCCATGCATGTTGTAAGAGGTGACTATGGGGTGGAGTAGACTGTCCTTCCCCGTATATTGTCAAAGTGGCCCAGAAACCATTCTGAAGTTGGATGCTTCAGACCAAAAGGTATAGTTAACGCAACAAAGTTGTAAACAATGATACATTCTGTTCTCCATTACTAATCTGCAGGAGTTTGAGAATGAACACAGAAGAAGATTGAGAACAGGCCACAACAGATTCAAATGATATATATATGCATTTATATATTCTTCTTCTGCGTTCATTCTCAAACTCCTGCAGATCAGCAGGATGTAGTCCGGAGAATTGTTTTGACCAAAAGGCCTCTATCAAGAAACAACATAACATGAGTAAAAAATGACACTGTCCATTTTCACATAGCAATGGCTAGATGGTATAAATCCAGTAGTCTGGAAGAGTATAAATTATGAACAAATTAGAAGGATAGAGAAAAAACAAAACCAAACAGAAAGTTGGCAGAATATCATGGGATATCAGCAAAACAAACAGAAAAGTGATAGAACATAACAAGACATCTATCGTTAATGGCTGCAGTGTACCAAATTTGAGAATATATCAGTTCTCAAGCAGCGCCTATCAAGTCCAGTCATTAGAGGAGCATGACTTAATGTTACTCTTATTACTGGTCTACTTTCATTGTACAGTTATTCAGAGAACATCAAAACAAGCACAACTTCTCAGGATTGGCCTGGAAACTTGAGCTCTTGTGCAAACACGACACTTAATTGAGTGATTTCTTTGAAATAAATTTTGTTTAATAAAGCACTGCTTTGAATAAGAATTATATATTTTGCATATAAACATGGCTGCATGATTAACTTAATATTTTCAGCAAGAACTACATGAGCAGCAGAGAGAAGAGGACAGACAGGAACTTAGTCGAAGGATAGATTTAACAGTTGGGGAATCTCGCCAACAACAGCAGGTCAGATGCCATGTTATATTTATTTTATCTGGCACAATTTTTATTTAACAAATAATTAACTTTATCACTTATTTGATTGGACAGATAATAAACTTTATCACTTATTTCATTGGACAGATAATATAAAATAATATCTTTATTCTGCATTCATTCTCAAATTCCTGCAAATTAGCAGGATGTAATCATAAAAACGGAATGTGTTGTATCATGGTTTACAAAAGGTTTCAGCAATATATGGTCCGTGGACCTAACCTGGCCTGTCTGCCCAAATGACTTGGCCCTCTAGTCATGAAACAACAGTTGTGACTACTGATCAATGGTTCTTCTAAAACCATAATCCAGTTACTTATTTCTAGCCAGATCTAGAACCACATGATTTTAATGAATTGCATCAATTTGTCTGAACCTAAATATAGGCTACATATGTTAATGTCCAAGTGTTTATAAATCAATTGTCATGAATATTTTTTAATATTAATACGGTTCTGGAAATTAGTTGACCTTGCGACCGAGGTTGATACATTTTATTACTGATCCTTTCTGTAATTTTGTTCACATTCTGAGCTTAGTATTACCTTCATCTAAATATAACGTGTCATTAAGCTTTCATGTTAGCCTTTTTTTTTGCCATTAAAACAATATGGCAATCGATAATAAGTTAGCTTGCTGTACAACTGTATAACAATAGTACTTACATAATACACAAGGTAAAACTGTATAACAATGGTACTTACATAAAACACAAGGTAAAACTGTATAACAATTGTACTTACATAAAACACAAGGTAAAACTGTATAACAATTGTACTTACATAAAACACAAGGTAAAACTGTATAACAATAGTACTTACATGAAACACAAGGTAAAACTGTATAACAATGGTACTTACATAATACACAAGGTAAAACTGTATAACAATGGTACTTACATAATACACAAGGTAAAACTGTATAACAATGGTACTTACATAATACACAAGGTAAAACTGTATAACAATGGTACTTACATAATACACAAGGTAAAACTGTATAACAATGGTACTTACATAATACACAAGGTAAAACTGTATAACAATGGTACTTACATAATACACAAGGTAAAACTGTATAACAATAGTACTTACATAATACACAAGGTAAAACTGTATAACAATGGTACTTACATAATACACAAGGTAAAACTGTATAACAATAGTACTTACATAATACACAAGGTAAAACTGTATAACAATGGTACTTACATAATACACAATGTAAAACTGTATAACAATGGTACTTACATAATACACAAGGTAAAACTGTATAACAATAGTACTTACATAATACACAAGGTAAAACTGTATAACAATAGTACTTACATAATACACAAGGTCAATCAGATTTACAATGAATGCACAGACTAAAATTTCTGTCTGTATTTAATATTTTTACCACATTGTGTTTTTTCATATGTCCAAAACATTTATAGTGCTTGTATTTTTTGCTGGTTTTGAGAAGCCAGTCTTCTATGTTCATGTGACAAACTGCCACTCCTATAAGCATGTCGGTTCTGTGCAAGCTGTCCAGTATTTCTGTATTATGTTTCAACCTTAAGGTATTTTTTTTCCAGGAAAATATGGACGTATAAGTACGTAATTGTTACCTTGAATGTTTCTGCTGTTAAATATCTACTGCCTAATTCCTTTGTGATAGTGCCATTATTTTTACAGTTTGTTCACTGTTTATCTTGTGTTTTCTAAAAAATGACCATAAGGTTGAAATGTTGAAACTGCCTTGTATACTGTTATCTGTATTTTTTCATACCCATACTCTATAGTCTGATAGTCTGTGTATTCAGTGTAAAGCAGATTTATCTTGTGTTTTACATAAGTACTATTATAAAAATATCACAGATGACAAAAGGGTCAATATCTATGACAAAAGGGCAAACAGAAAAATAAAGTTACAACTATTAATAAACTATATTTTTTTCATTGGCAACTTATGGCTGTGAGATAACTATTTGTTATCTTAGCTATATTAGTAATCAGTGACAATAACATACTGTCATATGTGTTATGTGGTCTAAAGTGTTGAACAATATCTATCCTCACTGTTGTATCTTGCCTGTGTGTTCCAAGGACCTGAAGGGGAGTAGAGGATGTAATACTGTGACTTGCCATACATGTTGAAAGAAGCAGCTAACATATTTTTAAGTAGACCAAGATACATGGGAAGAACTTGCTTAAAATAGAGCTAAATGTGTTGCTCTACAATAAAAAATTGTGCAGAATCTTGTGAAAAGAGGAGAAATGCAGCAGAGAAAGTCATGGGTAAACCACAAACCATCTATAGTGGTCATCCCATACTTGAACTGTCCAAAGACATTTGTGGCCAGAATAGGGCTTATTAGCCATCTACGAAAACATAGTCAAGGACATAACTAACTGAATTTCTTCTTCAGCATTCATTCTCAAACTCCTGATGGATCTCTCTTGTAGCAGGACCATGATCCATCCATTCTAGATTTCCAGCAGGATGTAGTCCAGAGAGTGGAGATGTGTTGCATCGTTGTTTTATTTGTCCCAATGACCCGACACATCCTTCTTCAGCAGTTAACTGAATTTCCAGTGGATGTAACAAATGGTCATCATCATCATGTGTAGGACAAACAACAATTACCCTAGGCAGCTAGTCTTCTGCATTAATTCTCAATTTCCTGGTGGTATGCAGATATAGTCCTTGGCATATGTGCACTTTTTGGATTGGCACATTCACCAGCACATCTTTTGGATAACTTTGACCTGTATATCATCTTATTCTTATGCATTTGCTCTCAAACTCCTGCAGACTCGCTGGATGTAGCTGGAGGATGGAATGCATTGTGCCCTGGTTTACAGCTTAGCCGCAATATCTGCCCATTTTGGCAGGACACACCTGACTTAAGCTTTTATAACCCCTCCTTATGGGATAGGAAAGACAATGTCACACCAGTGTAGCCTTAGTTGCCTCCTATGACATGCATAGTAGACATACTAGTCAACTTCATTCAGTACTTATGCCCATAAGTACACCAAAAATTCTGACCATATGCTGCATAAAAAGTGCATCATTACAAGTAACTATTAAATCTCAGTGTGGTCATATTAAATGAAACCTGAATATTGTCTTTACTAATACAGAAAATCTCTACTGATTTGATGACAGGTATGGGTTTGTTTGTTTGAGAACTCCAGGAATTGCGAGCGATTAGCTTTTACTTCCTATGTGCAGTGGGATGGTTTTTCTGAGATTTCTTTCATATCCAGGAGATTTCAGCCTTTGGCTTAGTGCAATGCTTATTGAAGGAGCGTTCCTGCCGAAGACGGATGTTTCGGGCCACTGGCGCAAATCAAACGGCGACACAACGCATTTACATTCTCTGAACTACATCCTGCTGGAAATCTAGAATGTATCATGGTCCTGCTACAAGAGAGATCCAGTAGGAGCTTGAGAATGAACGCTGAAGAAGAAGAAGAAGGAGCGTTCTTCTAAGAGAGGGTCTATAATTGTATAGATGACATGTGCAAAGCTTCCATAAGAGAGCCTCAATATAACGGCATGTCATCTACTAAGGTTTTCTGTTACTTGGGTGGTTTGTCTAGTGGGTCATCGGTGAGACCCACAGACGCAACCGCATGCGTGCCACAGGTATGGGTAGGTAATAGTTTTGCTATTCTTTGCTCCAATAAAACACTCGACACATGCTTTCGTAATTTACTTATTTTTGTTACACTTTGTTATAGGAGCAGTTTGATCTCTTTTTGGTCAAAGAACAAGAAACACAAAAGGAGGCTCTAGAGAAAGCAGTTGAGGTTTGGATATGTTGAGATTCACTTCTATTATTTTGTACATGGATTTACTTTAGTATACTTTGTTTCTTAGTTTGTGAAGTATTTATTATGTTAATTCAGTCCTTCTCTTTCAACTGCCAGGACAATATTTTTACAGACACCCTGAACAGTCACAAACTCACTGTATGGATCACTAAGTCAAACTTCAGAATACCATTTTTATTTTTTAAGATGGACATTGTGCTGCTAAGTATAAAAATACTCAGCATCAATTGGATATCGACAGCATATATGTATAATTGTTTATGTAGTAGCTTTTGGGCCATTCAGAAAGCAATGGCAACCTACTAAATGTACTTCTATTACCTATAAAATAACTGCGGCAAAAAAAATGCTTGGATGATTGGTAGAACTACTCAACAGCAATTGGTTATCAATAATAATAACAGCATGTTCATTCATAATTGTTATTATTCACTTGTGTTTGAAATAGTTGTTTATTATTCACTTCTGTTTGAAATAGTTTTTTATTATTCACTTCTGTTTGAAATAGTTGTTTATTATTCACTTCTGTTTGAAATAGTTATTATTCACTTCTTTTTGAAATAGTTTATTGTTTATTATTTACTTCTGTTTGAAATAGTTTATTGGTTTATTATTCACTTCTGTTTGAAATAGTTTATTGTTTATTATTCACTTCTGTTTGAAATAGTTTATTGTTTATTATTCACTTCTGTTTGAAATAGTTAATTGGCTTATTGTTCACTTCTGTTTTAAATAGTTTATTGGTTTAAAAAAAAATAATTTTGATCCCCAAGAATTATGAGCTATGAAGTTATAGTTTTTTTTATGTGCAATGTGGGAGGGGTCTTATTCCAGAGTTTTGTTTCATACCCTGAAGATTTCAACTCTGAAAATTGCAACTTGGAGAAGAAGAAGCCTCCTACTCAGAGATGGAGTCTATGTTTGTATTTAAATTCACTTTTCACCATTTTGGGGACAGTTTGTATTAAGAAGAAGCCTCCTACTCAGAGATGGAGTCTATGTTTGTATTTAAATGCACTTTTCACCATTTTGGGGACAGTTTGTATTATGTTTATTCTAGAGGTAACAAGTAGACACCTTTCGTCAAAACTAAGCTAGTACTGGAGAGGATCCGTACCACCCTTAGATTGCTAAAGGTTAAACAACTGAAAAGAACCTGTGCTCTTATCAGGAATTCTATGGGCTGTCAAGAGCTACCTGCTCACAGCAAATAGATTATATCATCATTATCACCAGACATGTTCAGTTGACAATATATGTCTTACAGCAAGAGGTATACATGCTTACTGATAACAGGAAACACTTTAAAAATGTGAAAATAAAGCAATGTTATTTGAAAAGATCTCTCATATAGCACAGAAATATCAACTAAACTGATTCAAACACATACACAGTAGCACGCAGTAATAAATCTAATGTAGTCTTCACTCAGATCATGCTGACTATCTCAATAATAACAGAAGTATTAATGGGATGCAGAAAATAGATGCGCTGGGCCAGAAGGCGCAAAATAACGCAGCTCTGCTGTGAAGCTGGAAGCACTACATAGAATGTAGTTTTTAGAGAATAGAGTCAAATTTCGATGCCAAGTCAATCCACTTAAAAATCTCTTAGAATCCTTTTTATATTGTTTTGTCAAAGTCCATCAAAACAGACTTAGATGCTGCGGTAGTGTAGTGTCCAAATCCATCAAAGCAGACTTGGACATTGCAGTAGAGTAGTGTCGAAATCACTCACTTGCCATCAGGTAACCTGGGTTTGATGTTCATTTGTTACTCGTGGTTTGTGCGCACAAAAATAACTTTCATAGTCCACCCATCCACCATGAAATGGGTACCAAAGCTCATGGATGGTAAGGTCGAGTAGATGCTTAAAAAGACACAAGATGGTCAACCACTTTTTAGGCGCCTGAGAACCACTGGGACAACTGTGCTGTGACATTGTTTCATAATTCAACTAATTTTAAAATTGTTACTTACAGATAGAAAGAGCTGCAGGTGAAGACAGGTTTAGAAAAGCTATAGAAGAGGAGCAGGAAAAGATGAAGGAAAAGTTTGAAGAAATTCAAGTGAGATATTTCTTGTCATATTTATCTAGTGATGAAGTTTTCTATCTATCTATCAATCTGTCTGTCTGTTTATCCGAATATAATCTAATTTAATCTGCCTGCCTACCTACCTAATCTGTTTATCTTTTTTTCCTCTGCTTTTACTGTTAGGCATCACAGGATTGACATTAAGTTATGGCACATTTAGTCACTTGATATGCAGCAATATTGTGACATCTCAGGGAGTCGGTAACTCCATCAATCCATCTTCTTGTTGTCTTCCTCTGCCTATTGCTGTTTCCATTCTTATGTTGTATGCTCTTGCTGCTGGGAAATAAGGAACCATTCTCATTAAGTGATCAAACCATTTCAATCTCTGTTTTTCAATATATTTGACCACTGATATTGTTTCAACATTTCTTGTAATCTCTTTATTCCTCACACGATCTCTTCTTGTTCTGTTTGCTGCTTTTCTTAGACATCGCATTTAATATGTTGCATTTTACAGTGCACAGATAGACTAATTGGTGAGAGAAAATTTAGATAATGCTATACAAGCTAGACTAAATCAATGTTTCAACCATATGGTCTTTATCAGGACAAATACAGGACAAACAAAGAGCAAAAAAAAATAATAGTAATGTAATAATAGATTAGATTGTAGACATTTAGCAACAATGTAACTGTTGTTAACACTTTGCTGACCATGAATCTCCTATGGGCGCTCCATAAATTGCAGCAACACTTTTACACCAATATTTTACCCTCTTCCCTCCTCCCCTCTTGTCAAGAATGGTGGAACAATTTATATTCTCCTTCCCACCCACACCCCCATTTTTCAGTTACGTGGAAATATTTTTTCAAATCTAAACATTACAAAAAAGCAGAATTTTTGGTGTCAATTTGGTCAGACCTTATCAGCAACTGTCAAAAACTTTCAAATTTTCAGTCCCCCCCCCCCCAAATTGTTGATGTAATTTGCAGACAGCCCACCTGAATGTAGTAATTAGAGTTAAAGTCTGATATTGATTTCACTGAATTCAAGCTAGTTTTATATTTCAATTAATTTGTGTACACAATTTAATTTGCCCATTTTGTGACCATATTTTACCTGAATTTTACCTAAATATTTTCAACTATATGGCAACCCTGCTCTAGAGGGATAAAGTTTTTCAAGAAATTTTACTTAGCAAGATTCGTGTTATTTCTTGTAAAGTATTTATTATCTGTTCTATTTCAATAGATAACATATTCTCAGAAGTTTGAAGATGAGAGAAGGAAACATGAGATTGCACTGAAAGCAGCAGTAGAGGAGGAACAGAGGTTAGCCCAGGTAATCTGATTCACTGGTACTGTTGTTTGATGTGTAAAACCTATTAACTCTTTCACTCTGATTTTTGCATCTGGCTATCTGTTCTCAATGTGGCCGATATGTCCCTTCGTATGATACGTAGGCTTACAGGAGATCATGAAGAAACATTGGGAGGGGTGCAGGAAGTACTTGAATTTTGTCGTTGTAAAGACATGTTATCAAGTTATGTTGCGTGATGCCATAGTTATTTGTGTGCCTCTCTGCCTGGTATCTCCGACTTCAGCACCTGTGCTTGCTTGAGGAGGGCAGTGGTCTTGCTTATGTAGAGGATGGCCCAATCAATCTTAGTTTTCAGCCTCTGTTGGCTGGACTAATGATGTCACCACTTGAAGGAGTTGGCCTGTATAAGAACTGTTTGAATGTCACACATGAATTGTATTAATAAAGTCCTGGTGATTTTTAAAGACAGTCAATGACCTTTTGTTTATGAATAAAATTATTTTGGATATAGAGAACATAGTCATGCCTTTTCAATAGTTTGGAGACAGACGAACAAAACAAGTTACAAAGAGAATATTAAGTCTTGAGACACGGATAATAAATGTTGTTCATTGGTACCCATTTCCCCTTCAGCCATCCTTACAATGTGATTATATACGTGTAATAACATCTCCGAGCAAATCACTACTTACTCAAGTTCAATTATACTGCTGACTATTTCCTAATTGAGTACCAATTTCTTTGATGCAAATGGTATAGTACAGTTGAATTCCTTTATAAAACATACATTACTAGCCAAATTCCCTATTTAATAACACTTAAAATCCCCAATTCATTTATTCTTTAATAAATATTTTCTTCCATAAAGGTAAAGGTAGGTCCCATGGCATCTGCTGTCGGGGATGAAGATAACTCTTCATGTACTAAGCCGCAGCAACTATTAGGTGGGGTGGCCAGTTCCCTTCCTTGCTGTTTTTTACCTTCCCTAACTTATGCATCAGGTATTCATTTACAGCTGAGTCGACTGGAGGAGTGGTCGTGTCAAGTGAGAAATCACAACCCAGATATTTTTTTTAATGTCCGGACGTGGTTTCGAACCTGGCACACTGTATCCAGATGATAGCAAGCAAGCTCACTATCCACTAGGCTACCACGCTCCTCTTCCATACCTCTTCAAATTCCCACCTGATCTTTTATAGCAGGACAATGGTCCTACTAGATTTCCTGCACAATGTAGTTCAGCCAATTTTAATGCATTTTATTTGCACCAGTGGCCAGACATATCAGAGTTCAGCTGTATTTAATGTACGAAAGATAGATGTACTTTTGCATCTTTACAGGTGGTCAGGAAGCAGGCCAGTGTAAAATTTTATCTGGAATATGAGGCCCACAAATTTATCAACTGAAATATGAGGCCCACAAATTTATCAACTGAAATATGAGGCCTACAAATTTATCAACTGAAATATGAGGCCCACAAATTTATCAACTGAAATATGAGGCCCACAAATTTATCAACTGAAATATGAGGCCCACAAATTTATCAACTGAAATATGAGGCACACAAATTTATCAACTGAAATATGAGGCCTACAAATTTGTCAACTTGCCAATATGCATACTCCCTACATTTCACACATGATTGCTTGACTAGGCAGGTTTCATGGAGAAAGTGTCTTGTCCATTTGCACTAACCCCCCCTCTTGGCTATGTTAATTAGTTTCAAGGAAAGGCAACACCAATACGTTTGAAAACATGCAGAATTGTATGAGATGCCAGAAATTGGATATGCTTTGCAAAATGGTAGTACATGTTCATCGATAATAGGTAATAACTGCAATAATGGCAATTGTGCATCCAGGCTGTTCAAAAAGCAATGGCAAACTTCTGAAGTATTTATATTGCCTAGAAAATCACTACAGCCAAAACATGCTGAGTTTATGGATATGTCCTGAATAGGATATGCTACCAATAAATGCAGCAAAACTTCAATCCAACAGGCTAAACTATGACACAGGATGATGAAGGTTTGCTAATCACTGGATGCACACATGTGAACATACAAAAATGTACATTTTTGATCAAAAGACCTTTACAAAGAACCTATTCACAACATAATATGAGGAGTAAGAATGGCCATTATTGCCTGAGTATTGCCCAATCCGGAAACAATTTCGTCAGTGTAAATGGTATTGGTAGCATATCCTATTCAGGACGTAGATATCAACCCAGCATTTTTTTATTGGTAATTTTCTAGGCAATATAAATATGTTCAGTAGTTTGCCATTTCTTTCTGAATAGTCCGGATGCACAATTTTCTGTGGTGGGGATCGAACTCTGTACCTTGGCCGTCACAGACTCGCTCTTTACCACTTCGCCACAGTTCCAGACAAATGGTATAGTACAGTGAAATCCATTTATAGCACAAATGATTATATAACCAAATATGTATTGACATCTTGTAGAAATTTAATACACTTAGTCACTTTTGGGCCAAAATTGGTACATAGGACAGTCATCACCTCTTTCCATTTATGTCCCTTGTTGCAAATTGCTGTAGCTCTTGTATATTACTTATGCCAAATACTGATCTTCTTCTATTGATCTGCTTATAGTTTCTAAATACTGATATTCTCCTATTGATCTACTTATAGTTTCTAAATACTGATATTCTCCTATTGATCTACTTAGAGTTTCCAAATACTGATATTCTCCTATTGATCTGCTTAGAGTTTCCAAATACTGATATTCTCCTATTGATCTACTTAAAGTTTCCAAATACTGATATTCTCCTATTGATCTGCTTAGAGTTTCTAAATACTGATATTCTTCTATTGATCTGCTTAGAGTTTCTAAATACTGATATTCTCCTATTGATCTGCTTAGAGTTTCTAAATACTGATATTCTTCTATTGATCTGCTTAGAGTTTCTAAATACTGATATTCTCCTATTGATCTGCTTAGAGTTTCTTAAATACTGATGTTCTTCTATTGATCTGCTTAGAGTTTCTAAATACTAAGTTTCTCCTATTGAACTATTTAGAGTTTCCTTTGAGTAACCTACGTTTATTTTGTGCTAGCCTTCTTTAGGAAGTCTTCTTCTACATTCATTCTCAAACTCCTGCAGATTAGCAGGATGTAGTCTGGAGAACGGAATGCATTGTGTCATGGTTTACAGCATCGCTGCCATATCTGAGCCTTTTGTCTGACACATCCGACTTCAGCATGGCTTTGGGTCACTTTGGCCCTATATGGAATGGGACATCCAATTCCACCCCAATACCTCATTATCACCTCTTATAACATGCATCGAAAGTAAACAGTGTTGCTATTCTTTACTCACCTTCGGGAACACACAGGCGTTAGGAAGTCTATTTTCTTCCATTCTAAATACATAGCCGATGTAATTCCAAAGCCTTCTTCTTATAAAACTTGATACAAATTCTTGATCTTGTTTCTTCCCTCAGTAAATTGCTTGTATTAAAATCTGTCTATTTTATGCTAAGAATAAGACATCTACAGGGTTGCATGACAATCTACTCCTTTCTCTATTTTATGTTTAATATTCTTTGCAGACACTGGTTTTCAAAGGTGTTAATATACTTACTTAACTTTTTTTATGTATCAACTGGAGAGACAAATACTGCTTTGTACCATTCGTGACAAGTACAGTTTGTGACACAATTCTTTTGTGACAAGCACAGTTTGTGACACAATTCTTTTGTGACAAGCACAGTTTGTGACACAATTCTTTTGTGACAAGCACAGTTTGTGACACAATTCTTTTGTGACAAGCACAGTTTGTGACACAATTCTTTTGTGACAAGCACAGTTTGTGACACAATTCTTTTGTGACAAGCACAGTTTGTGACACAATTCTTTTGTGACATGCACAGTTTGTGACACAATTCTTTTGCTGATTCTTTTGACAGGAACGAATAACTCTGCTTGTAAATGAGGAAAGAGAAAGAGGAAGGGCAGCTATTAGAACAGCACTCGATTCCTCCATGGTGGATGTCCGATCATACATTGATGAACAAAGACAGGTTTGATCTTATATATTGATGTCTCTTCTCTGTTCTCAAACTCATGGGGGGACTCAAAAAGGAACAGCTAAGCTGTAGACCATGACACCATGGTCTGTTCAGTTTACAGTAAGGTGGGGGCTTCCCCTAATAAAAAAGATTTTGTACAAAACAATTTAAAATCTAAAAATTCTCAGAATTTTAAATTAAAAAAATATGTTGAGATTGTGTACAAGTGTTGAAGATATCCTTGGTCAAGTGTACCAGAAATGTACAAGTATTATCCCCTACTTTATGGGGTGGGAATCTGGCTCGTGTCGTATTCTGCCTTCTTATCCTCTTCCTTGATCCTATGTCCTTTTTCCTGTATTCTAATGAAGGAATCTAATTCTAATAAAAAAAATAATAACTTTAAACTCAACCATAAACATTAATTTTAATCTCTGCTTCACACAATAATAATGTCAAATCACTCAAACATTAGCTGTACCAGTCTCATAATAATTCAATAGCCACTGAAGGCGGATGTGTCAGGCCATTGGCACAAATAAAACAGCGACAACACTTTTCCATTTTCTGAACTATATCCTGCTGAAAATCTATTAGGACCATGGTCCTGTTACAATGGAGAGTCAGCAGGAGTTTGAGAATGAACCCTGAAGAAGTAGAATTCAATAGATTTGATAACTACACGTTGGATACATATGCTACACCACTGAAGAAAGTTATTTCGAGGCTAGAAACAATAATAATGTCAGTCACTACAACATTAGCTGCACTAATCTCCTAAAACAATTCAATACATATGTCATAACTATACGTTGGATAAATTTGTTACTCCTGTGACGAACATTTATTTGAGGCTTCACACCATAGCAAGGTGAATCAATCCAACATTAACTGCATAAGTCTCATAACCATTTATATTAATTATTTTTTTTATTAATTATTATTTTTCTGTATTCCTTTCTTTATTATTATATCTTTGTTCAGTCGAGGATCTTTGAACGAAACATCCACCGTTTTAATCCTTATTCATTTTATTATAATTGTTCTTATCATCTATCTATTAGTAGTGGTAGGTATTTGTAATATGTATTGACTTATTCAGTAGCATCATCATCATGTGACATTCTTTCCAGAACTTTGTCTTTGTAATTGATGTCCTGAACCCGACTCTATCCTGTGCTAATCTGCCTGCATCCTCCAATGATATCTTCATACAGTCTTTGATGTCATCTGTCCATCTCCTTCTAGGTCTACCTCTTCTTCTACTTTCTGAAATTCTGCTTTCTAATATGCGTCTTTCCATGCCATTGTGTCTTTTTATATGTCAGAAATATTTCAGTTTTCTATGTAAAATTGTATTCACCAACCATCCTTCCTCTATATTCAGCATACTCAAAACCTCACTGTTCCTTATTTTTTCTGTCCAGGAAATTCTTAATATTGCCCTATAACACTTTAATTCGAAATCAGACATTCTTTTTGCTGTTGCTCTATTTATTGTCCATGTCTCGCAGCTATATGTTGCAACTGGAAAAATGTATGATCTAAAAAGTATAACTTTTGTCTCTTTACAACAGTTTTCCCATATATTTTTCATTTATTTTAATTTCGCTGTTGCTAATCCTTTCCTAATTTCCATTGTACAATCACCTAAGCTGTTTATATTTGCACCCAGATAATCAAACTTGTCGATGTTTTCCAGTTCCGTGTTAACTATTTTAATTCTTGGTCTTACTATGGTTTCATCTGATACCATAATCTTGGTTTTCTATATGTTTAATTGAAGGTTTTATTCTTCACTGTATATAACAACTATTGACTTATTCTGTATTTACGTAACATAACTTGACTTATTCAGTATTTACGTAACATAACTTGACTTATTCAGTATTTACGTAACATAACTTGACTTATTCAGTATTTACGTAACATAACTTGACTTATTCAGTATTACGACTAAAATGTTAATGCAACTTTTGCTTCAACATCCGATGATCAAGATCGAAATTAAAACAACACATCATAAAGATTATTTTTCTACTAACACTCTGTTACCAATGACAGACTAGGACACTGACCTCTTCACACAAGACAAAGCTACTAACATGTGAAATGAAATGCACTGGGAAAGCTATCGATGTTAGTAAACTAGACAAGTTACAAAATGACATCAGAAATAGAATAGGCTATATCATGTATTGAATATATCGAGAGACTGCAACTAATATGGTTTGAAAAGCTCATGAGATTGGAATACACCCATATAAGCACATATAATAAAATGCAATTGCAATCAAGTTTCACCAAGAAAAAGATGGATAGATAACATCAAGGACATTCTGAACTAGCATGAATACAGTATAATGAAGGCAACATATCTAGCCTTGGAACAATAGATAAAGCACCCACCCCTATACGTAACAGCAAGTGAGATTCGGTAGTGTCACCATCCACCTGGGTAAGACTAGATAATAGAAATAAATAAGTAAAACCAATATTAAAAAAAAGAAGAGAACAGGAAAACAAATTTTAGCAATGTGAACAAGAATAATTCACTTAAACTTTCAATTTTTTTTCAAACATGTCTTGCAGGCTGATTCCAGAGTTAGACGGCGTCACTTGGCTAGCCTGGATGTTTTCTTGGAAACTTCCCGCCAGCAGATTGCTCTTCTTATTGAATCAGAAAAACCAAACTCAACAACACCTCCACCACCAACCCATCCACAGAGTAATGGCAGTGGTGAATCATGAGAGATGAGCTAGTGTTCTTGTTTTCACTGATGTCTATATTAGATTGTTTATAACAAGAACAATTGGGAAACCCCAATATTTATAATGAAAAATAGGGGAATCCCCAATATTTATAATGAATAGGGGGATCCCCAATGTAAAAATAGGGGAATCCTCCTCTAGTAATATAATAATAGGGGAATCTATATATATAAAACAATAGCCAAATCCCCCCCCCCCATCTAGTAATGTTTATTACAGGGAATCCTCAAGTATAAATGTTTATAATAAGGGCATCCCTAAAACTGGTGAATTTGTAACAATTGGGGAATCCCCAAGTCTAGTGAATGTTTTAACAATAGCTGAATCCTTGCCTAGTGAATATTTATTTTTTTATAACAAGAAAAATGGGAATCCCCAAGTCTTATTTATAGTACAGTTTCCCCAAATTTAGTGAATGTGAATTTTCATGTAAGGAAACTTACACCACACATTCTTATAGTATAGATCCCTAAACACTATAGGAAAAAGTCCAGCATTTCTATAGTATAAAATTTTTTGGTAGCATATCCTATTTAGGACGTAGCTATCAACCCAGCATTTGTTGTCTGTGGTGATTTGCTAGGCAATATAAATACATTCAGTAGTTTGCCATTACTTTCTGAACGGCCCAGTGCACAATTGCCTGTAGCGGAGATCGCAGATGTGCTCTGTACCACTCGCTACAGAGCCGGACATAGTATAAACAATATAGGAAAAGTCCAGCATTTCTATAGTATAAACCATGACTTTCTGCGGTATAGAAGACCTGTGCACAGAAAGTAAACAAGTCTCCATTTGTTTTTAATTATTGTTGTGCATGTTATTGGTCACTATTTATATACTTGGAATCGTATGCCAAAAATAGCCAAAGTGGTTCCAAGTATATAAATAGTGACCAATTAAAATCCAAACAATAATCAAAAATATAACAAATGAAGGCTTTTTACTTTCTGTGCACAGGTCTGCACTACTACTGGTCATGTTATAAACACTATAAGAAAAAGTCAGAAGACAGCAAATGGGATTTAACTCTTAATGGACCAAGGTCAAAACCTGCAAATAAGGAAATTGAACCACTACGAGTTAAATCAGGTCCGATCTGGCACCCATTCACTATACAACTTGAGTCAACTCCCATTCAAATTGGATTTTAAATTGGTTCACCAATCGTGTCTTGTCGGGGCCTGAAAGGGGAGCAAAGAATCACAATATTGTTTACCTTCCATGCATGTCGTAAGAGATGACTAAGTAGTCTAGTTGGCTGTCCCATCCCATAAATGGTCAAAGTGACCCTGAATTTAGATGTGTCAGATCAAAAGGCACAGATATCACAGCAAAGCTGTAAACGATGACAATGCATTTCGGACTACATCCTGCTAATATGCAGGAATTTGAGAACGGATAAAGAAGAAGCAATTGGTTCACTTCTGTTTACTGCCTTATTAATATTCCTATAAATAATAAATTCTAGATGCTTCTTAATTTTAGTATAAACATTCAAAAACACATTGAGCAGACTTCTGGCAAAATTCTCACAAATGTGGTTGTCTTGCACTAAGATATGGTCAACCATATTGATAGAATTGGTTTAGGTGTTGAGAATCAAAGCAATATGCAAAGCTGACTTTTTTCTGGACTTTTTGTTGGCCGACGACACAAAGCTGACTTTATTCTGGACTTTTTGTTGGCTGGTGACACAAAGCTTATGAAAAGCTGACTTTTTTCTGGACTTTTTATTGACTCGCTACACAAAGTATATGCAAAGCTGACTTTTTGTTGGCTGGCGACACAAAGCATATGCAAAGCGACACAGTCACATCAGCCAAGAAGAACAATGCTGTGTGAGATCAGTACACAGGGCTATTATGAAAAAGGACCTGGAACTCCTACCTACAATAGTCCTTTGATTAAAGAACAAAAGAAGAACTAGAACATGTCAGCAACTTTGAATATCTTGGATCAACCATCAACTTTGTATGACGCATGGTCAAGAGGTTAGAGCTTTGGTGTCATGCTCGTAAGGTCCATGGTGTAATTCCTGGTACGGTACTGGATTTTTTCTATCAGAGTGTAAATTTAAAAATCCACCTAGAACATGATGTGGCAACATGTAAAGGGTATGTGACCTTCATCAAACAGGTCACTCAAAACTTCACTGCAACTCACTAACAGTAACAAAATTTTCAGTATTTACAGTTTTTAAAAATCATCAACACCACAGAAGATTGCCCATCAGAGATTAGCAAAGGTTCTCTAAAAAGCATCATAAATGAAAAAGTCTATGGCAGGGGGCAAACAGATAAACAAAGTTGCAACTCTTTTGAAGTTATATTTTTCCAGTAGCTACATATGGTTATGAAAAATGGGCAATGACATCTGCAATAAAAAATAAAACATTGCATTTGACATTAAATGTTATAGAGAGATTCTAAGAATATCAAGGACAGAGAGATGAACAAACGCAGACTTCAGGGAAAATCTGAACACAAGAAGAAGAGAAAAGTCCCAGGATAAAATAACAAGAGGCAGACCAAGAATATGGTGGACAAAAGATATCAATGACCTAAATATGACACTGGAAGACAGTTTGCACATAACCCTTACAAAGTGGTAGTAAGGACACTGTTCTGTAAAGGATACATCAGATAGGTAGATAAAAATCATAAAATCAAAGATTAACCCTTTAGTTGCTACACAAGGATTGACTTGTTCCTCTATCTTACTGCTATGGACAAATTAACTCTTGATTTTTCCCTATTTACTCATTGCTAAAAATGATTTCACACTGAAATCACTGAGCAGCAGTAAATGTCAACCATCCCATTCATGTAGTATATATTTTCTGGAGACAATAAAGTTTCAGGGTAAAGTAGATTTTATATGTAAAGTTGGCCCACCGTACCAACCTTACTTTATCAAATTCACTCATGGTTAGAAAGACAATTATCCATGTTGCAGTGGCTATATAATTCAATTGTATTTACAAAAATTCAAAGATAGTTGAATGGCAATGTACTATACAAGACATGTTTCTGTTATTTTTATTAAATGATTGATCACAAAGACATATTGATCAATGAGCAAGCTTGGTTATTCCTTTATTTGCTTGTTTGATCCCCAGATATTAACAATAGAGCACTTGTTTTATTTTGTGAAATTGAGAGGTTTCCTCAGAGTTCTATTTCATGCCCAGAAGATTCTAGCTCTCAGCTGCATGCAAAGCTTTAGAAAGAAACATTCTATTCAGAGTGAAGGTCTGAAGGTTTCACTATTGGTATATTAGACCAACAATTATGGAACATTAAACCCTTAGATGACATGCTGAAGATTTCACTATTGGCATAACAGGCAGACATTGTGCAACATTAAACCCTTAGATGACATGCCAATATAATCAGGCTTTCCTCTCGCGGGAGCCCCACAGTATTTGTACAATTACATTTTCCTTTGTAGTGAAACATTCAGAGAACCCAGTAGTGCACATGACACTTGTGGAATTTAATGAGCTTTAACCCTGAACATGATCCTAATTGTGAATGTGTACATGGTACGCTGGAGTGATCAGGTAGTGACAAGTGTGAATGTGTACATGGTATGCTGGAATGATCAGGTAGTCAAAAGCAACTCTGTCCTGGACATGACAGTTTCCTTGGAGAGCTCAGAATCATTAAAACATGATAATACTGAATCATAATGCTGCATAATTAGAGCCCCTTTGAATGATGGGGAATGCATTGTTAGACACTCCACCCACACTAGTGACCATGGTCCACAGTCACATTGCTATAGACACCTGACAGGAAGGGATGCTTGGCTGGGGAGCTGAAGCACATGAATCCAACCCCACATGTTGCGGAAAGGTAGAAATGCAACAAAACCCCTAGAATTTAGCTCCCATGAGTCTTCTTCTCAAAGCATTGTACACTGCTGAGAGTTTGGCGTATGAAATAAAACTCTGGAGAAACCACCCCATTTCATATAGGAAGTAAGAGCTAATCGCTCATAATTCGTAGGGATTAATACAACATTTCAGTGGGGGCTAAAAACATAATTGCACAGATGAAATACATTCAGTGTTTCAGGACTATTCACATGGAATATGTGGTTGCTTTATGGATGTGTTAGAGATTGCTGTGTAGCTATTTGAATTTCCTGATACAACACTGAGACAGAATATGCAGTCAGTGAGAACACAATGGTTTGGAGTAAAATGGAGGAGAGTTTTCTGAAAATGACTACCAGTAATCAGATTTAGTCAAGCATACCAAGCTCCAGGACAAATGATGCTAATCTTCAGAAACAAAAATGTAGATTTAAACACCAAAATAAAATTATTCAAAATAGTTATCATGCCAACGCTGTGCTACCAATGCCAAATATGGACAACGACAGCACAAGACAGGCGTAAACTAGTGACAGCTGAAATGGCATGCTTACGCAGAATCCTAGGAATATCACTAAGAGACAGAGTGAGAAATGAGGATATTAGACAAAGAACAGACACCACCCCAATCTTGGAATATATTAAGAGATAACAGATCAAATGGTTTGCACACATCAGCAGACTACCATCAGACAGTAAGCTATGCTACACAGATACAGTGAAGGCAGACCTTGAGGATGACCACGAAAAAAATGAACCACAGAAATAAAAGAGGCTACAAATTCCACAATATACTCAGCACAAACAAGGGCCGTCTTCAGAAAACTCTTCTACCCCGATGCTGAAAGGCAACAAATGGTTTAGCGGATAGATAGATAGAAATACTGTGATACTGCAATAAGAGGAATGTCCCACTTTATAGGCATATCATCTACTAGGTCTGTCCTTAGTGCCTAACAGAGTTGCTTACAAAAATGAATAATCATTCTCTAAATATGATTATTAGTTATAAAATGGTATGAAACTCCAGGCAGACCATTATCTCCAAATGTGATTACTGGTTATAAAATGGTATGAAACTCCAGGCAGGCCATTATCTCAAAATGTACACATTGATAAAAAAAATGTTTTTACAACTGAAAATATTCTGATTGTTTGAAACTGTGCCTGGAACCAAAAGTTCTGAAACAAATTTTGTTTGTTTTGTATATTTTATTTTATTGTGCGTGATTGCAAGATTGAAGAATGTCTTAAATCATTTTAATAACAGATTTTAGATATGGATTATATTGTCCATGTCATACCATAGGTTCTGTATTTTTTTTTAACTCTTGTTCTATGCTGTGTATGCCCCAGATATGTATATATATCCAAGCCACCAAGCTTACCACTGAAGTTTTAGATATAACCTCAGATTTTTTTAAACCCAGATCTAGTGGAAATAAATCATCAAAGACTTTAATCATTTTAATGTTAGCTTTTAGACATGTAGACTATATTGTTCTTGTCTTATAAATTCTGTAGTATGTGTTTCCTTGCTCTATATATTGTTTACAAAAAGTTGGTATAGCATATTTCACTAGCTTTGCCCTCAAACAAATGTAATAATCTTATTAACTATCCAACATATTAATCCCAATTTTTGCATATGATGTTATATTTGGTTAGACCCAATAAATATATACTTTATATTTGTGTATCATGTCCAGTTTTTATAAAACAACAAATCCTTTGATCTTTGTTGGCATACTAATTATTGTGCATCGAGAAAAGAAATTTTACCACTTCAGACACAGATTCTGTTGAGTTGGTTAGGTATAGGCGTGTCTACTATTACAATAATGTGTTCACCATGATCGTATATATCTTTTGAAGATGATTTCTGGGTTTGAAATAGAATGATATATAGTTTTCCTCAAGTAGCTTCATTGCAGAAATACTTTAAAATCTTATTTTTGATCTGTTCTATTATAAACTTTACTCGCTGACTCATTTTTCCTACTAACTACACAGTTTATGTTGAAACACGTCCTACGGAAAATTTGAGCGTGAGACTGGATAGAACCTTTAAACACCATCTGTCTTGTATCATGAGTACAAAATAGTTCAATTTCATGCTTAAATCATGTCAGTTGTATGATTATGTGTATATGGTGTCTTATAATTGACTGTAAAACATCTAAAAAATGTGTTTTACAAGTAGACTTTTTATCTCTATTGCATATAAATGAAAATTGAAACCAACTGCTACATTTTAATGAAAAAATTAATTCATTGGCTTGATATTATTTCACATTCACACACAAAGTTTCAATTATATACTGTACGTTATATATTTGCTGAGATGCATCATTTTAAAGTTCGGCAAAACTAGTGAAATATGCCATAACATATTTTATTCAGTACATAACAATCAACCCAGCCTTTTTTGGCTGTAGTAATTTTCTAAGAAATATAATCACCAGCAAGTAGTTTGCCATTGATTTTTGAACAACTCTGCCCCCTACTTATATCATAGTTTCCAACACCAACATACATCATCAGAGGCAGTGCCCATGTCCAAGGCAGTCACTAAGCAACTTCAGTGTATCCATTGTCAACTCAGTGAATATGCATGCCTTACATCACTAAACAACTCCATGGCCATGCATGTGTTGCATACAAACCTCTCTGCTCTCCATTTTCTACAAATGTCAGTATGTTCAATGCAGTAGATCCATGCGAAGTCTGTTATGTCCTCTCTAGCAACAGATTAACATGTTTCTTTAACTATTATTCTATGTTGTCTCTACCATTAGAAATCGTGTTCCCTTCAATGTTGGTTCTTCGATACATTCATACACTTTCTTCTTGGTTCACAAGAAATAAATAATGCGAACCTATACAATGCATCAGAATCTGACGTGTACAGGTTTTCGTAGAATGCTTTGTCATTTTATGTTGGGAGAAAAGATATATACTTTTAATATGATTGTGTCATGATTTTCTGTTACACATGAATAAAACATTAGCTAATTTTAATGTTATCTCATCATCATCAGCTGCATCTAATTACTAGCAGCTATTCTAACGAAGATAAATGCCAGTTTGTGTTAGTTTAAAAATTATTGTTTAACACATTCATCACATTATAATAAACCCGCCATTCTATGATTCTGTGTACTACACAACAAACACACCACAGGAAATCATTGTGTAATCTGTTCTTTCCACACTAGTGCATTTTACGGCAACCTGCAAACACCAGATTTTGACGTATTTTACAGACCGGTATTATATTATTCCACATGAATCTTCTTCACCATAATATAATTCATAGCACTTGATTGTGACTTAATTCTCTCATAAATTCAGAATCAGATTTGTATTACATTCTATGAATTTAATAGTACTTACATAAAACACAAGGTCGATCAGTTTTACAATGAATGCACAGGCTATAGGGTATGGATATATGGCAATACTTGTGTATATACATACATTAGTGTTACCTTAGCTGTTAAATGTCTGCCGTATAATGCTCTTGTGATAATGCCTTTATTTTTAATGTTTATTTTGTATTTTCTAGAAAAAGATCTTAAGGTTGAAGCTGTCCTGTATACTGTTATCTGTATAGTCTGACAGTCTGTGCGTTGATTGTAAAGCTGACCGATCGTGTTTTGCGTATGGACTATTGTTATACAGATACAACAGTCTCACTTCTTATCAACTGTTGTATGTATCAAATACCAAGTTTTTATTATTAAAATGTTTATATTTCATAAACTCAATACAAGGTCTGTTCTGTGTTACATTGATGATAGACCATTTTATAGTTACGATGTTTTATTGTTAGCCATTAAGATTTCATAAATTCAAATCCATTGTTATTATTATTATCATTAATATAATAATAATAATTATTATTATTATTATGCTGTAGGAATTTAGTTCCAGACTTTTATATTTTATATTAAAATTATAGTAAAACATGTGAATTTCTCTGTAACGTTTTAAAATAAGTATAGCCCTAGTTGTGGAAGTGATTTTTGGAACTTGTTTCTTTAAATGCTCTCATAAGTTTATACTTATGTTTTTCAAGATTTAAAAAAAATTCCTCTGAAACTTTTATAGTGGGACAACGGTCCTACTAGATTTCCAGCAGGATGTGGTCCAGTCAAGGTGTGGTCCGACTCTGTGGCAAAGTGGTATAGAGTGAGTATCAGATGGTCAAGATACCGGGTTAAAACTCTGTGACAGTCAACTGTGCATTCAAGACCCTTAAGAAAGAAATAGCAACCTAATGAGCGTACTTATTTTGCCTAGAGAATCACTACAGTAAAACCCCATCGAGGCCAACTCCTTGAAGTGAAGATAGAGCTTAATCAAGCCAACAGAGGCTGGAAACTAAGATTGGTCAGACCATCCCTGACATTGGCAAAGATCACAGTCCTGCCCAAGCAGTCACTGATGCTGAAGTCAGAGATACCAGGCTGAGAGGCACACCAGCAACCATGGTATCATACAACAATACTAGACAATGTCTTCACAGCAAAATTTAACTTACTTTGTTTGCTTTAGAACCCCAGGAATTGCGAGCAATTAGCTCTTACCTACTATGTGCAGTGAGATGGTTTTTCTGAGCTTTCATTCATACCCAGGAGATTTCAGCTTAGGGCAATGCCTATTGAAGGAGCCTTCTACTCAGAGGGGGTCTATAATTGTATAGATGACATGCTACAAAGCTTCCATTAGAGAACCTCAATTAACGGCATGTTATCAACTGAGGTCTTCTGTTGCATGGATTGTTTGTCTTGTGGGTCATTGGTGAGACCCACAGACACAATCGCACGCAAAACTTGCTTTGTAGACAAGTTAAAATATGAAAGAGAATAAGAAAAATAGAGTTAAAAAATGTTGGGTTGATCGCTGTATTCTCAATAGAACTTGCCACCAACTTTGTGGTCCAAAGAACAGATTTTATGCTATACCACCATTTTGGCACATCTCGGAGATCAGACAAAGATACCCTCAGAGGTCTGTATCTTGGTTATTTAGAATTCAGCAATGCACTTCTGATAACATGCTCAAAAACAAATATAGAATCTGTGGACAGTGCAGAACAATGCTTACACCTTATTAATGAAGTAATGAGAGCTACACCAATGCCTGCATGTGAGGTACATATAAACGTAGAAGCCAATGGAATACAGAAAGATATGGATGTGATGGAGACTTTTGAAAGAAACAAAAGAATATTTTTTTGCTATCCACAGGAAATTACGAGCAGCTTGCTCTTACTTTCTATGAGCAGTGGGGTAGTTTCTTGGGGCATTCTTTCATACACAGGACACTTTAGCTTTTGTCTTAGTGCAATGCATATTGAAGAGGCTTTCTACTCAGAGAAGGTATAAAGAAAGAGTAATGATAAAATAAACAGCTTGTAGAAAACGGGCAAGTAATATGGCCGTATTTATCTTGACAGATGGCCTGAAGCAAGCCTGTACGTGATGGAGTTAATCAAGCATAAATAGAAAATGTATTTTCATGGCGAAATATTCCGATTCATGAAAAATTTGGTTTGTTGCTAAATAATCATGGGAAAATGTCACTTTCACTGAATAATCATAGGAAAATGTCACTGTTGTTGAATAATGATGGGAAACTGTCACTGAATAATCATGGGGAAATGTCACTGTTGCTGAATAATCATGGGAAAATGTCACTGTTGCTGAATACTCATGGGAAAATGTCACTATTAAACCTTAAATCTGAACCTTTGACTCCCACTCTGCTCAGTATTGAACACTCACATCTTAGCACCACAAGGCAAGATTGTTCTTCATATGACGTGAACTTCTGCCTAGCACCACTGTGCAAGATTGTTCTCCATGTGACGTGAACTTCTGCCTAGCACCACTGGACAAGATTGTTCTCCATGTGATGTGAACTTCTGCCTAGCACCACTGGGCAAGATTGTTCTCCATGTGACGTGAACTTCTGCCTAGCACTACTGGGCAAGATTGTTCTCCATGTGACGTGAACTTCTGCCTAGCACCACTGGGCAAGATTGTTCTCCATGTGACGTGAACTTCTGCCTAGCACCACTGGGCAAGATTGTTCTCCATGTGACGTGAACTTCTGCCTAGCACCACTGGGCAAGATTGCTCTCTATGTGATGTGAACTTCTGCCTAGCACCACTGGGCAAGATTGTTCTCCATGTGACGTGAACTTCTGCCTAGCACCACTGGGCAAGATTGTTCTCCATGTGACGTGAACTTCTGCCTAGCACCACTGGACAAGATTGTTATCCATTTGACGTGAACTTCTGCCCCAGATGTTGTAAGTGATGACAAAAGTATTCATTAATGATTGACATACATCTTTGTGTCACAACTTTGGTCTGTTTCTTCTTCAGGTATCTTGAAACAGTACCCAATTTTCTAGTATCCTGCAACAGTGCCCCATTTTCTAGTATCCTGCAACAGTACCCCATTTTCTAGTATCCTGCAAAAGTACCCCATTTTCTAGTATCCTACAACAGTACCCATTTTCTAGTATTCTGCAGCAGTACCCCATTTTCTAGTATCTTGTAACAGTACCCCATTCAGTATTTATTTTGGGATGTGACTGTTTCTCATTCTTTGAATATGCCCAAGTCACATTAGTCTTGTGTAACTGAGTGTGAAGAATATTGTTGGAAACCTAGCTCTCTGCAGATCCTTATTATTTTTTAACCATATCCTCTGCTTGATATGCACAATTTTTCTGAGACATCATAAATGGAAGATGTTAAGTACCTTTCGTGTTCTGAGGGTGTTGTCAATATTTCAGTCCCATAAAGAGAACACTGCATACACATGCCCAGTCAATCGACACACTGGGAGAGAAATCTACAAATATATGAGTCCAAATCCCAAAGATAATATCAACCTCCTGGGAAGGTAGACCAGACTATCGTCTTCCGACTTCGCACACAACATGTACAGCTTAACAATCACCCGAGCATTATATAACCACAACGCACTCCATGGATGTGGGCTCATCCCGACGAAATTGTCGATCACCAGCTTTTTTAATGTCCAGCGCTGGATGTCAGAAAAATTCTTCTCCACGGGGCCACATAAATGGAACAAAACAATAACTCACAAAAACATGCGTATATCACACAATGGCACTGAGTCAAAGTATGGGAGTGAACCCATAGATCGATGGAATAGCGATTAACTAAATGAATGTATTTATATTGTCTAGAGAATCACTGAAATTGCTTCGTTATGCCCTGAATAGTTTCCAACATCGTAAACCACAGAATGAATATGCCCATGCACTGCTCCGCATTGTATTTATGCAAATGGTCATCCCCTAATGACTCCAACATCACAATAAACATAAACAATAGCTAGGATAATGTACAATTGCTACCAATTTAGCTAATAACTGACAAATAATCAAACTAATGAAAAAAAATAACTAAAAAAAAACATGGGGGACAAGTTTAAAAAAAAAAAAAAACTTTTTACGTTAGTTTGAATATTTGTTAATTATTGTTAAACTAGTAACATTATCCTAGTTACCTCATCTTCGTTAGAGTTAGGCCTATGTTCTTGACTAGAAGGAAAAGGCACAAGAAATGCCCTATATATAGTAAGAACATTACTGGAGAGGGCCATAGAAGTACAACACAACCTATATCTGTGATTCATAGGTATAAATTAAATGATCCATTAAGATGTAGTAGAGAACAGGTCGTACATAGGTGGCGCTATATAACAGTGTTAATTGCCCCTAGTAATGATGGGAAAGATATAATTAAGATGATTGACACGATAATGCTAATTGTCACAAATCAGTTTATGAAAACTGTTTTTTTCAATTAGTGTTGCTTAACATTTGTCTACATTGGGGGGGGGGGGGAGGCCTCACACCTATGGTGTGGTGCTGGCATTGCGATACCGGCAAAGTCAAATCTGTATAACAACTAGGTCCGTACTAACGAAATGTTTCAGAAATTCTCTGTTGGCCTATTCTCTATACACACAATTCAATAACGAATAAATATAAATGGGAATTTTGAAAAGTGTTTTTTAATATGAACATTTAATATAAATTTATGTATTATAGGGGGATTGTATTGTAATAGCTTCAATTACTTGGGGGTCACAAAACACGGGGGTTGTACTGTAATAGCTTTAATTATCCGTGGCCACTAAACAGGGGGATTGTACTGTAATAGCTTCAATTACCTGGGGCCATAAAACAGGGAGATTGTACTGTAATAGCTTCAATTACCTGGGACCTGGAAAAGCAACAGAACAACTATAATAAAAGAAGAAAAATAAATGTAATATCAAAGGGGAAAGTGAATTATCAGCCACTTACAAACTGATAGACAATGTCATAACTCTTTATAAAGTGGATTTTAACAAATAATCATCATCAACTTAATAATATGCTGAAGTCGGATGTGTCAGTCCGAAAGGCGCAGATATCTCAGCAATGCTGTAAACCATGACACAACGCATTCCGTTCTCCGGACTACATCCTGCTAATCTGCAGGAGTTTGAGAACGAACGCAGAAGAAGAAGAAGGACCTAATAATAATTCGGGTCTTTGTTCCCTCTAATATTTAATGGTAGTGTGTCCTGATATAACCTAATTGGACTTTGTTGTCTGCTGGTTGAAAGGGCACGTCTCTCAAAAAGAGAGGCAAACTCATTAACTACCCTACCTACCTATGATCATCATCATTTGTGATAGACGAACAACGAAACAGTGACCACAGTAGCTGAAGAAAGAAGACCATACAAACAAAATATAATGTGGTTTTTATAGTCATAAAGTGATTTATCATAGATAAAGTGGTTTGGTCACCTTGTGAGGGTGGACCCAAGCCAAATACCATTGAGAGCTTATAACAAACAACCACCTGGATACTGAGCCAAGTGTAGACAAAAAAAAGAGATGGATAGATAACATCACGACAACCCTCCACAAACACGGACTCAGCATGATTCAAGTGTTACATGTGGCATTCAACAGAAACGTTTAGCAGCAAGTGTGGATGCTATAAACCTTGGAAAAGACAATAGACAATAGTCAAAACTGTACAGTGTCATAAAGTCTGATTCGTGTCCGACTCTAGGTTGCATCAACAGATATTATCCCAAATTAACTCATTTGTGCAGCCCGGCGTAACATTGCCATGTGGGAGTTCAAAACGAAATGTGTAATAGCTTGCTGGTATCACGTAATAAAACAATTATAACAGCGTGTGCATATGGGCTGTATCTTCAAGTACTATCAGTTATGATGGTAATATTTCATCTGTCTGGCCTGCCTAAAATGCTTACGAATATATGTTCGTATATTGCAATGAAGCGATTGAAATGCACAATTATTCAAAATACCCCACAACAACGATAATTGGTTTATAACATTTATAGTTTTACTGCCACAATGGCTGCTGTTTCTTGTTCTGAGCTCGTTTCAATAACTGCACACGATCAGAAGGATGTACATGTATTTTAAAAATGGAATATAATGCGTACCAAAGTGTACCACAGCTTATGTATTGATATGACCCGAAAGGGTAGCAGAGTATACGAACACTATTACCTTCTATGCATGTCGTGAGATGCGACTAAAGAGGTTATGGGGTGGAGTTAGCTGTCCAATCTCATAAAGCACCAAAGTCAATGCCGTCTTAACGCATAGGCCCGTTGGGCATTTGTCCGGGGGACCACGAGCATAGGGGCCCCATGCGAATATGTTGTAGGGTTTCGGAAAAACCGTATCAAATTTAGTATTATTTTATAAAAAATCTCATAATTTTGTGTTTATATGCGAACTGGCCCTTTAAGTTTATTAATCACTTCCAACCTTGAATCTGCACCAATGTTCAGGAATGTCATTTACCATTTACAATTCTTTGGAAGGGCATTCTAGAAAGATGAATACAACAAGCAAAGTTTTACAATCAAAGGATGTGAACATCCTAGTTGCCACAAATCTTCTTGAGTCGCTGAAAAGCTATCTTCAAGAAACTAGAGACAAATTCACTGAATATGAATTCAAAGCCAGGAGTATGTTCAGGTGCCGATTACAGTGATGGAAAAAAAACGGGAACGAACCCGAAGATAGGCCAGGAGAAGAGTTACTTCTAAATAAGTCAGAAAAGTTCAAGGTAGAATCTTTCCTCCCTATTCTGGACACTTTAATCGTTGAACTAACAAGACGTGCAGAGGCGTATTCACAAATTGGAATTCTGTTTTCTTTCTTGAGTGAATTAAAAACCATTACTTCCGATGCACTAAAGAAAAAATGCGAACATCTTGCCAATACGTACCACAAGGACTTGAGTTATGACGACCTTTTAAATAAATGTGAGCATCTCAAGCATTACATTGCTCTTGATGAAAATTGCGAGACTCTCCCTGCACTGTACAGAAAAATAATTTTGGACAATTTAAAATCTGTTTTTTTCCGAACATTTAAATTGCACTCAGAATGTTCATGTGCATGATGGTGAGCAACTGTACAGGAGAACGTTCTTTTTCAAGACTTAAACGTATTAAAAATCAGCTTCGTAGTACAATGGGACAGCATCGTTTGAACTGGCTTTCACTCATGATCTTATCTTTACCCTATCTTTTTTTTCACCATCTTTTTATAGCCGTTTCACACTTAATCTGCCTTTGGAAGTTACTCAACATCCATTGATATGACAAAATACCAGACAGTTAAGTACTGATGATATCTAAATTTGTAAACAATGTTTATTCTGCGTTCAGCATCTACAGTATTGTTATATTGTCACGTCTCTTGCGAAGTCCACTGTTGCCTCAAATATGTATCTGCTGTACATGTTCGCTGTCTCTTCTCTTGGTATGTTGGGCAGTTCTGAAGTAGGCCTCTGAGATCAGGAGTCTCGGTTCCGGATCCACACGTTTATGGAATAATATATACACAGACCCGTCTTTACACCATTTTGGGCCCCTGGGCAAAGAAATGTTGTTGGGCCCCTGGGCAAAGAAAGAGTGCCCCCCGCAGAACCCTAACCCACTAACCCTAACCCACTAACCCTAACCCTAAATCTAACCCTAAGTCTAAACCTAACCCCAATCCTAAACCTAAATATAACCCATACCCAAACCCTAAACCTAACCCTAATACTACTCCTAACCCTAAGCCTAAGGTACGGAATATCAATATACATTCAGACCCAGGTGAAAGAAATACTAACCCAGGACGTACATAACTGTGTGGCGCGAAAGACAATCACCCTCAGTTTCCTGGGCGATGAATATAAAAAGACATATGGGTCAGAATATACACCGACGGGTCAGCACAGAATGCCGTGTGAATTGTGGGTGCAGGTGTATATATAGAATATCCACGAAACCTAGATATATGATCAGAACACCAACTCGGAAATTTTGCAATAATTATGATGCAGAAATGCAGGTAATTAGGGTGGCAACTGAAAAAAAAACAACTGCTGAATTCCAACCCTGGCACACATCCCGTGGTAATTCTGAAAGATGCAAGGTCAGTGTTTCAAACTTTCCAGTCTGGAAAACTAACAGACTTACAAAAGATGATCAAGTCAATAAGAAAGCCGCAATCACAATCACAAGATGACTATCACATTATGAACAGATCAGAACAAGTTGTAATTCTACGCCTCAGAATGGGACACAACCGACTCCGCAGTCACATGTACACACATTCAAGATTGGCAACTTGGCCATATGTACACGTGGAAAGGTATCACAGATTGCCAAACATATACTTCCATAGTGTTCTGAGTATGAAATTCGGAGGCAGACATATTGACCAGAGGAAACAACACTGGAATCAAAACTCTATGGGCCACTGTGAACTACAAAAGACAGTGAGTTTTATTAAGGAGACAGAATTACAGATATATACATATAAAGTGCACGAAAGAACTGTCAACCCACAGAGACGCAAGACAACCCTGCTCGAGCATTGGAGGAGTGACCAATGCAATTGTCACGAAATGGGTAGTTGTCATGACAAAGAGTGAGGGTCGAAAAAATAACATATTGCGTACAAGGAACGGGCACAGCGCCAGATGGCAGCACTACAAGCAAATGGAACGGGAACATTTTCGTTACTGCATGTTTTCCTGTGAAGGAGTGCAGAGAGGTTTTCTATGGGCTTTGGAAATAAAGACCGCTTTGCCATAGCAGTCGCCGCGACATGTACAAGAAGGAGTTTGTACCTCCGAAAGAAAAAAATCATGTCCCAACTGTGGACTGAACCTCAAGGTCTGAGGGCGGCGTTCTAACCACACGACCATGCGCTAACGGGAAAACGTTAAAAGGAAATCGAGTCATAGTTGTGTTCGGCTCGAGAACAAGTCTCTAGTTCCCAGTGCTCATGAAAAATGTGCGTAGAGACTCAAACTTGTACGAGGGGTTCACGATGTCGGTGAATGACACATCGACTAAGAGGGTGAACGAACCCGGGCCCAACTCCACATACCGGAATCATGCTCGTGGAGAGAAAAGGTTTAGTACCTGATGGACACAAATACAATACGCGAGACGAGTTCACTTGCAGCGGAACATCTCGTGCGAGATTGCCGTAGTAGATTCAAGCCTAAATCCCTGACTATCGTCTCCATGGAGACTGCTACCCAGGGGCATGTTTTGGTCTGAAAAGTCCAAGGGCACAATGTGTAGAAAACCCGCCACGGCGTAGAGTCAATACACATCCATCGTCGGCAACAGATGTGAAGGCTATCATAAACCCGGGATACCCACTAACCAAATAAAAGGCACGGTGAAAACGGATGTGCTAGGCCTTCCGAGGTGTAAATAATGAAGTTATACTGTAAACTAGCAGCACAACGTACCTCACGCTCTCCGGCGGAAATCACACGAACTTTCGTGCTGGTTATCAGAGAAAACGAACGCGGAAGAAGATGGAGATATATTTAATGACGCGGACGAGTGAAGAAAATCTTGTCCAGTCCTTGATGTTGTCTATCCCTATTGCTCGGTAAACACATTTTTTTACGAAATGGTCTTCCTTTTCTCGATACAAATTGAAATTCACAAACCAAAAAGAACAAATGACGTTATTAAAAATAATTATTTTTAGGTGAAACCCGACAATGCTATCTACAGTCCACTTCATGAAAACATAGGCCCTCTGAAGTCCTATGTGGTCCTGGTTCTCAGCCTTTTCCCACATGATTTAATCTCGGTCACGTCCTTCTATATCATTAACTTATGTTTTTAAAAAATCTATGTCCACCAGATCTTGGTCTGTTTGTCAACATATCTCTTCATTTCCTATTTTGTCATGACACCTAATTTTCTCTTGCCACATATTGAAAGTAAAGTGGTTCGGTCACCTTATGAAAGTTAACCCAAACCAAATATCAATAAGAGCATATAACAACAGAATATCCGGGGTAAAATGCCAAAGGTAGACCAAGAAAACGGTGGATAGAAAACATCAATATAGTCTTCAATAAACAAAGACTAGATACAACTAACACAATAGCCTACATCTGACCTTGGAACGACAACTTAAGCACCAACACCTACGCTTTAAGACAAGTATCAATACGATCAACCATCATTCCCCCAGGGACAGACAATAGAAATAATGTTTAGTAGTTTTCTTCAGCGGATATTTACAAATGTCGGTAGTTTTTTTTGCTGAATTATTTTTTAAAATTTTCAGATTTTCGAGTCATAGCCATCCATCCACTAACCCTAACCAGTATGTTTACCAGGCATGACATCTACTAAGGTTTCCGTTGCATGGGTGGTTTGTCTAGTGAGCCATTGGTGAGACCAATGTGTGTTTATTTGGATGTGTTGATCTGGATGCCTATTTAATCTGCGAGTGTGCATAGTTTGTTGGTTATATATTGTGTCTGTTGATGAGTAGAGTTTAAGATTGCGATGTCATCTGCAAAAACAAGGTCAGTTAAAATTCTGTTTTTGAGCCTTTGGATGCTTACTTTTTCGTTTTGAATGGTTTTTACGCATGATCCAATCTATGGATATTCCAAATAACATTGATGATAATACGTCAATAATACGGTACGTACAGAAATGAAAATTGACACTTATAAAGTAGTTGACATGAGCGGCACTGGCGCTTGCAGAATTTCTAATTACTATCCAGTTGTCCGGTAAAAGCTGAACAATGATACCACTGGGTAACCTTTTTTTCTCTGACCTATGCCAAAGGTTACACGAATGCAAACAGATTCATAGCCCGAAATAATATTTATTTCATTTTTATCGGTGTTTATTGTTTTTAACGCACTCAAAATTAGTTCTCTTTGCCATTTGCTTTTGCCATGTACATTTCTGTC
>CM067305.1:8598888-8601388 GCA_034231615.1 Meghimatium bilineatum
GGGTTAGGGTTAGGGTTAGGGTTAGGGTTAGGGTTAGGGTTAGGGTTAGGGTTAGGGTTAGGGTTAGGGTTAGGGTTAGGGTTAGGGTTAGGGTTAGGGTTAGGGTTAGGGTTAGGGTTAGGGTTAGGGTTAGGGTTAGGGTTAGGGTTAGGGTTAGGGTTAGGGTTAGGGTTAGGGTTAGGGTTAGGGTTAGGGTTAGGGTTAGGGTTAGGGTTAGGGTTAGGGTTAGGGTTAGGGTTAGGGTTAGGGTTAGGGTTAGGGTTAGGGTTAGGGTTAGGGTTAGGGTTAGGGTTAGGGTTAGGGTTAGGGTTAGGGTTAGGGTTAGGGTTAGGGTTAGGGTTAGGGTTAGGGTTAGGGTTAGGGTTAGGGTTAGGGTTAGGGTTAGGGTTAGGGTTAGGGTTAGGGTTAGGGTTAGGGTTAGGGTTAGGGTTAGGGTTAGGGTTAGGGTTAGGGTTAGGGTTAGGGTTAGGGTTAGGGTTAGGGTTAGGGTTAGGGTTAGGGTTAGGGTTAGGGTTAGGGTTAGGGTTAGGGTTAGGGTTAGGGTTAGGGTTAGGGTTAGGGTTAGGGTTAGGGTTAGGGTTAGGGTTAGGGTTAGGGTTAGGGTTAGGGTTAGGGTTAGGGTTAGGGTTAGGGTTAGGGTTAGGGTTAGGGTTAGGGTTAGGGTTAGGGTTAGGGTTAGGGTTAGGGTTAGGGTTAGGGTTAGGGTTAGGGTTAGGGTTAGGGTTAGGGTTAGGGTTAGGGTTAGGGTTAGGGTTAGGGTTAGGGTTAGGGTTAGGGTTAGGGTTAGGGTTAGGGTTAGGGTTAGGGTTAGGGTTAGGGTTAGGGTTAGGGTTAGGGTTAGGGTTAGGGTTAGGGTTAGGGTTAGGGTTAGGGTTAGGGTTAGGGTTAGGGTTAGGGTTAGGGTTAGGGTTAGGGTTAGGGTTAGGGTTAGGGTTAGGGTTAGGGTTAGGGTTAGGGTTAGGGTTAGGGTTAGGGTTAGGGTTAGGGTTAGGGTTAGGGTTAGGGTTAGGGTTAGGGTTAGGGTTAGGGTTAGGGTTAGGGTTAGGGT
Organism: Meghimatium bilineatum; assembly: GCA_034231615.1. Classification (NCBI taxonomy): domain Eukaryota; kingdom Metazoa; phylum Mollusca; class Gastropoda; order Stylommatophora; family Philomycidae; genus Meghimatium; species Meghimatium bilineatum. The sequence continues at coordinate 8,599,937 of CM067305.1, forward strand.
TAGGGTTAGGGTTAGGGTTAGGGTTAGGGTTAGGGTTAGGGTTAGGGTTAGGGTTAGGGTTAGGGTTAGGGTTAGGGTTAGGGTTAGGGTTAGGGTTAGGGTTAGGGTTAGGGTTAGGGTTAGGGTTAGGGTTAGGGTTAGGGTTAGGGTTAGGGTTAGGGTTAGGGTTAGGGTTAGGGTTAGGGTTAGGGTTAGGGTTAGGGTTAGGGTTAGGGTTAGGGTTAGGGTTAGGGTTAGGGTTAGGGTTAGGGTTAGGGTTAGGGTTAGGGTTAGGGTTAGGGTTAGGGTTAGGGTTAGGGTTAGGGTTAGGGTTAGGGTTAGGGTTAGGGTTAGGGTTAGGGTTAGGGTTAGGGTTAGGGTTAGGGTTAGGGTTAGGGTTAGGGTTAGGGTTAGGGTTAGGGTTAGGGTTAGGGTTAGGGTTAGGGTTAGGGTTAGGGTTAGGGTTAGGGTTAGGGTTAGGGTTAGGGTTAGGGTTAGGGTTAGGGTTAGGGTTAGGGTTAGGGTTAGGGTTAGGGTTAGGGTTAGGGTTAGGGTTAGGGTTAGGGTTAGGGTTAGGGTTAGGGTTAGGGTTAGGGTTAGGGTTAGGGTTAGGGTTAGGGTTAGGGTTAGGGTTAGGGTTAGGGTTAGGGTTAGGGTTAGGGTTAGGGTTAGGGTTAGGGTTAGGGTTAGGGTTAGGGTTAGGGTTAGGGTTAGGGTTAGGGTTAGGGTTAGGGTTAGGGTTAGGGTTAGGGTTAGGGTTAGGGTTAGGGTTAGGGTTAGGGTTAGGGTTAGGGTTAGGGTTAGGGTTAGGGTTAGGGTTAGGGTTAGGGTTAGGGTTAGGGTTAGGGTTAGGGTTAGGGTTAGGGTTAGGGTTAGGGTTAGGGTTAGGGTTAGGGTTAGGGTTAGGGTTAGGGTTAGGGTTAGGGTTAGGGTTAGGGTTAGGGTTAGGGTTAGGGTTAGGGTTAGGGTTAGGGTTAGGGTTAGGGTTAGGGTTAGGGTTAGGGTTAGGGTTAGGGTTAGGGTTAGGGTTAGGGTTAGGGTTAGGGTTAGGGTTAGGGTTAGGGTTAGGGTTAGGGTTAGGGTTAGGGTTAGGGTTAGGGTTAGGGTTAGGGTTAGGGTTAGGGTTAGGGTTAGGGTTAGGGTTAGGGTTAGGGTTAGGGTTAGGGTTAGGGTTAGGGTTAGGGTTAGGGTTAGGGTTAGGGTTAGGGTTAGGGTTAGGGTTAGGGTTAGGGTTAGGGTTAGGGTTAGGGTTAGGGTTAGGGTTAGGGTTAGGGTTAGGGTTAGGGTTAGGGTTAGGGTTAGGGTTAGGGTTAGGGTTAGGGTTAGGGTTAGGGTTAGGGTTAGGGTTAGGGTTAGGGTTAGGGTTAGGGTTAGGGTTAGGGTTAGGGTTAGGGTTAGGGTTAGGGTTAGGGTTAGGGTTAGGGTTAGGGTTAGGGTTAGGGTTAGGGTTAGGGTTAGGGTTAGGGTTAGGGT
>CM067305.1:8606525-8619025 GCA_034231615.1 Meghimatium bilineatum
ATAGATAAATACAAAGATAGATAGATATATGGTTGGATAGATTGATAGATAGATAAACTAGATATATGGTTGGATAGATTGATAGATAGATAAATACATAGATAGATAGATATATGGTTGGATAGATTGATACATAGATAAATACAAAGATAGATATATATATGGTTGGATAGATTGATAGATAGATAAATACATAGATAGATAGATATATGGTTGGATAGATTGATACATAGATAAATACAAAGTTAGATAGATATATGGTTGGATAGATTGATAGATAAATAAATACATAATAGATAGATAGATAGATAGATAGATAGATAGATAGATATATAGATAGATAGATATAGATAGATAGTTTAGATAGATAGATAGATAGATAGATAGATAGATAGATAGATAGATAGATAGATAGATAGATAGATAGATAGATAGATAGATATATGGTTGGATAGATTGATAGATAGATAGATAAATACATATATATATATATATATATATATATATATATATATATATATATATATATATATATATATATATATATATATATATATATATATATATATATATATATATATATATATATATATATATATATATATATATATAGATATAGAGATATATAGACAGATAGATAGATACAGAGAGAAAATGATAATGTTTGAATACAATGATTGACAAATCAATAGGTAGATAAAGATATATATTAAAGTTATGCTTAAATTTCGTACGGGTGGTTGAAACTCTCACATCCCCCCAATTTCCCTCGCCCTAAATGTGCTCCGTTACAAGACTTCTTTGTGTTATGGTATATAGCTTTTTTGCGATGGCTGAAACAAGTGCCCTGCCACATCCGACTTCAGCATACCGTTTTAAATTTTTGATGAGAACCGTGGAACTCCCCATCCCCCTCCCCGGGGGGTAGATAGATAGATAGATAGATAGATAGATAAATAGATATATAGATAGATATAGATAGATAGATAGATAGATAGATAGATAGATAGACAGACAGACAGACAGACAGACAGACAGACAGACAGACAGACAGACAGGCAGGCAGGCAGGCAGGCAGGCAGGCAGGCAGACAGACAGACAGACAGACAGACAGACAGACAGACAGACAGACAGACAGACAGACAGACAGACAGACAGACAGACAGACAGACAGACAGACAGACAGACAGACAGACAGACAGACAGACAGACAGACAGACAGACAGATAGATAGATAGATAGATAGATAGATAGATAGATAGATAGATAGATAGATAGATAGATAGATAGATAGATAGATAGATAGATAGATAGATAGATAGATAGATAGATAGATAGATAGATAGATAGATAGATAGATAGATAGATAGATAGATAGATAGATAGATAGATAGATAGATAGATAGATAGATAGATAGATAGATAGATAGATAGATAGATAGATAGATAGATAGATAGATAGATAGATAGATAGATAGATAGAGATAGATAGATAGATAGATAGATAGATAGATAGATAGATAGATAGATAGATAGATAGATAGATAGATAGATAGATAGATAGATAGATAGATAGATAACGACCGAGTATGTGTACATATAAAACGTTGCGACCGAGAATATGGACATATCAAACATTATAGCTGAGGATTGAGAGTCTGGACATATGATATCTAAACCATAATGGTTGAGTATCTGGATATAATACATATAAAACACAATGACCGAATATCTGGACATATGACACATAAAACATAATGACAGAGTATCTGGACAATACAACGTAATGACAGATTATTTGATCATGCAAATCATAAAGGCCAAGTTTCTGGACACATAACATATAAAACATAAAGACCGAGTATCTGAACAATAAAACACAATGACTGAGTTTCTGGACAATAAAACATGACTACATAGGTCTCGACACCGAGCTACATGGCTCTCTACAGTCAAACAGAGCTTTGTCACGCTATACAAACAGAGCTTTGTCACGCTATACAAACAAGCAGAGCTTTGTCACGCTATACAAACAAACAGAGCTTTGTCACGCTATACAGAGATACATGGTGCTCTACAGTCAAAGATATAAATAATACGCGGGAGACAGGTAATGGAGCTATACTGGATAACAACTGACACACTATCATTGTCGGATGCCTACATGAATTAATATACCAAACAAAACACATAACATAATCATAATGCAATTGATAATACACAGGACACAATCGACGTTTCGTGCCAAAAGGCCTTTGTCAAGATACGCACATAACATAAAAAGATAAAAATACGACAAGTAGAAATGACTACATCACAACAAGCGTGTCACAACAAGCGCCACCTTAGGCCAGCCTAGTTTCGACCGCTTCTGTAACCACTTGCATTCCATTAAACACAGAACACCAACTCCTGTGGCCAATCACTTCAATGGCGATGGCCACCGTGGTGTCCTTCACATTCAAGCCACTACCATCAGATCCTGCACCACCGATGATAGATCTAGGTACGCCCTCGAAAATCGTCTCATTTTTTAGTTGGGCACCCTCAAGCCATGTAGACTCCATTCCGACCACTCTTTTGCCTAGTTATCGGTCGGATTGGTCTCTGTCTTTATTCATTTTGTGCCGTCATTTACGTCATCTTTTTGTTCCTCTCGTTTCACCTATATTATCGTCTTTGTGTACTTCCTGTTCGTATCCTTCCGGTATCTCACTACCATATTTCACTCGGACACGCTTGTTGTGATGTAATCATTTCTACTTTTCGTATTTTTATGTTATGTGCGTATCTTAACAAAGGTCTTATGGACCGAAACGTCAATTATGTCCTGTGTATTGTAATTTGTATGATTATTTTCTGTGGTTTGTTTGGTATATTAATTTAATGTACATGTACGCATTCGACAGTGATAGTGTGTCAGTCGTTATCCAATAGAACTTTATTACCTGTCTGCCACGTGAGTATTATTTTCATTCTGTTCTACTAGCAGTACCACCTTTTATTGATAGTCAAAGATATCTGACATTCTACAGTCAAACATAGCTATATGGCTCTCTACAGTCAAATATAGCTTATGGCGTTCTACAGTTAAACGGAACTACATGGCTCTCTACATTCAAACACAGCTACATGACTCTCTACATTCAAACACAGCTACATGGCGCTCTACATTCAAACACAGCTACATGGCGCTCTACAGTAAAACAGAGTTACATGACTCTCTACATTCAAACACAGCTACATGGCGCTCTACAGTAAAACAGAGTTACATGACTCTCTACATTCAAACACAGCTACATGGCGCCTCTACATTCAAACACAGCTACATGACTCTCTACATTCAAACACAGCTACATGACTCTCTACATTCAAACACAGCTACATGGCGCTCTACAGTAAAACAGAGTTACATGACTCTATACAGTCAAGCAGAGCTATATGGTGCCCTAAAGTCAAGCAGAACTACTTGGCACACTACATTAAAATAAAGGAACTCTTTCTGGTGGCTTATAGGCGCGACAGAAATCTGAAGGACATCTTGGTCCATAGCCACCTAAAGTCTTCTGTTCCCGACCATTTTGGCACTGTTCGTTGCTCACGTGGTCGTTGCTATGCATGTCCTTACGTGGTTCAGATGCGCTCCATTTCATTTCCTAAGGCCACTTTCTCCATCGATGTGGCCTTTACATGCGCGTCCCGTAATGTCATTTACGTGATCATATGTAAACGCTACGGCAACAGTACATCAGAGAAACTGGCTTAAGATTGAGCGATCGCTTTTGTAACCATCTTCATGCCATCAATCACAAACACCCACTCCTGTGGCCACACACATCAACGGCGCGGGTCATGATGGTGCTTTTGATATTCAGGTCACCGCCATCAGATCTTGCACCTCAGATGATATATCTAGATACGCTCTAGAAAATCGTTTCATCTTTGAATTGGGCACACTCAAGCCTTGTGGACTCAAGTCCAACAACTCTTATGTCTAGTAATGGGTTGGTGTGGTCTTTGTCTTTATTCTTTTTGTTCCGTCATTTTCTCATCTTTTGTTCGTTTCCTTTCCACATATATTTATGTTTTTTATGTACTTCCTGAACTTCCGGCATTTTATTTCCGTTGGATACGTTTGTTTGTTGTGATAATTTTTCAATTCGTCGTCCTTTGATGTTTTGTGTGCATCTTGATAAAGACCTTTTGGTTGAAACGTTGAATATTACTTTTGTATTGTAATTTGTATGTTTTCTTGTATGCACATCATTAACTGCTTGTTTTAGTTATAGTCTGTCGTGTCTGATTGAAGCGATTAAATAAACCTGTGTTTTACGTAAGTTTTAGTGTTGTTACGTCTCACGCAGTTACCTTGTATTGATTGTCGTAGTAAAATAAAGGCGGAAAACAGGAAAAATGTAGCAACTCAAGAATGCAGACTTGCTAGAAATACACAGACAGATCAAACAACATCTAAAATGTTCATACCATTGCCTGCTTGCCCAAGGACATTTGCGCTGAACATTTAGACCATCGATCATCAAACATCATCATCATGTGATTGATGAACATCACCTCCCCATCACACAGGCAGATATATACTTAAAAACAAAAGAAAGAAGGTAGAATATCCCAACAACGCTGTTGCTCCAAAAAGGAGAATATCCCTTTCCTCACAAATCGAAGAAGAAAGCTTTCTTCAATTTTGCAACAAAGTCTTCCACCCCTAAAGTCCTTCCTTTGCAAAGTCAAATATGCGACCCAGAAAATTTGTAACAAAGTCAAATATGCGACCCAGAAAATTTGTAACAAAGTCAAATATGCGACCCATACAATTTGTTACAAAGTCAAATATGCGACCCATACAATTTGTTACAAAGTCAAATATACAACCCAGAAAATTTGTATCAAAGTCAAATATGCGACCCAGAAAATTTGTAACAAAGTCAAATATGCGACCCAGAAAATTTGTAACAAAGTCAAGTTTGTGCCCAGACAATTTTTTTTAACTCTAACGGCTGTTTCTTCCTATTTAACCATTTACACTTTTTCTCCAGAAATGAATCATATCATCGAAGCTACTGGTTATGTGATCTTTGGCAAGTTGCAGCAATTCAGTCTGCAACATACACGCGTGACATTGTAACAGGTTGACAAGGAAGTGATTCCCCCCCCCCCTTTCCTTTATTCTCGACCTTGAAAAATGAAACAATGGACTGCAGAAATAATTAAGAAGTGCTTGGAAGAAATACTTTTAACTCAGCTAAGAAATTACAGAAAAGAAATATATTTCAAAATCAGCAGGAAAAATTGTTCCGAAATAGAATAACGCCACCTTTCGTAAACAGTGTTCGTGCGAAAATTGTTTTGAAAGGAAAGCATGTGACATGTTCTTAATGCAGCCGTGACCACGGGTTAGCGTTCGTGAGCTTTGACTGTAAAACTAGAGTGAAGCAGACCTTTGGTTTAAACACAAGAAGGCATTACACCGTCTTGTTCTTGTGCATACGTGCACGATTTCGATGCACGCGACTCACTGTAGCAGAGGTTTAGGATTTAGTGGTTCAAGAATATATCACATGGTTTACAGAAAGCGACACCTACCGCCTCGGCAACATTTTGTCTTTTGTTGATGTATTAAGTCTTTGTTGGTAGACAAGGCATCTAGCCATTCAATTCAATTATTTTGCGGTTTTTTTTTCCAGTTTTACTTTTGTGCCGATTTGTTGTTGAAGTTCTGGGTATTTGATATCATCTAAGATAAAACATTATTCAAAGAGAAAGAAATATTTGCTTGTTCGCTTGACTGAAATATGCGAGAAATATGCTAATCCAGTAAGGTCGCGGCGTGACAAGTGTCAGAACATTCAATTACTTGCGTCTTATCTAACTACATACATGCTTGATTGGTCACTTCGAAATATGATTCTGATTTCTTATATCAACTATTTCGTCCGTCCGTCCATCACTACAGCATCGGAATACAGTACAAATAACATATGCCAGTGCTCTCCAATTTGAGAGATAAGATGCTAACCTGTGCAGGTAGCTATTGCATAATAGGTAATATTGCATAATATATATATATATAGATACGTTACTGATTTCCTCTGCGACATCCAATCAAAACGACTGGTGTTGTGACGTTATTCAAAGCAGACGACATTTGTGTTTACAAATATTATTGATGCGCAAACAGGTACATTTCGGTATCAGCTTGTGGTTAAAGTTATCTCGCATACATTATATTTAAAACATACATATAATTTGATTTAAATGATGGATGAAGATGATCCAATCACAAGAAGGATTTTTAAAAAAACAACAACAAAAGAACGAAATGCTAGATGGTTGAGTCGTCAAGGTCAAAAGTCACTCACTCGGATAGGTGCAGCAAATATTGCAGAGCATAGACATAGAACTGAAAGAGAGATGCAAAGAATTGGCGAAGAAACCCTTCAACAAAGATAAACACGACGGGCTAAGGATACTAATTTGCATCGGCGTCACACCTTCCCACAAAGAAAATCGACAAGCTATGAATAGAGAACATCAACGCCGTTACAGACAGCATGAAACTGTTGAACAACCACAGAGACGTCGAACTGAGGATGCCAAGGATCAGCATTGTCACAAAAGCGTCGAAGTCAAGCAATTTCAAATGACAGCAAATTTTGCAGAGGAACATGTCGCTGCACATAAACATTGAATTTTTGATATTATAAGTCATTTTTTTGTAGTAAATATTTTTGGACGAGCGTCCTAACGATGGCAAGTTTACTAATTGTTGCCGAAAGGGCTAGATCATGCTTCAAAAGCCACAAGATTTCCATGGTAATAAGCTGGAGTATCCCGAGTTCTGATGTCCTCTGATAATACACACCCTAAATACAGACGGAGATGCGGTTACTCAAGTACGGAAGAACGCGTGTTCAATAGTTACTAGGCGATTTGGTACCGTTGAACAGACTGGCTAAATTTCCGCTAGTCTCAAGAATTTTTAAAACTTGTCCTCTGGCTTCCTACTTAAATTTACCCTAAATACACACATTTTCGCCAAAATATTCGCTCTTATAATTAGCGCTCTTTCTTTCGCGTCAATGGGTGCAAAACTTTCCGATTGTTAAGGTTGAGGTTTTAACAGTTCATGGAAAAACTTATCATCAAACTTATATACAACCGCCATACAACAAAGTTCCACAATTCACTCAGTTTTAAGTTTTGGACAGTACAGAAGCAACAGACGTTCGACAAGGACACACAGTAAATGCTACATGCGAAAGAGAAATTCTTGATAAAAATCGATCTATTTTTCCGTCAATACAATAGACTAGCACAGTCGTATCAGTTAATGCGTGAAACAAGAGAGATTTAGAAAGCTGCTCAAACTGGAAGAGTAAATAGTAAACATAGTCTTCAAGAGCGATAGTCAATCCGATCAACAAACATCTAACATGGTTGCAATGGTTTTCGTCAACGAAGATACTTAAGGAAGGAGAAATGATAGATTGCAATTACATATAATAACTAAAAGTACTAGCAGCGGGCTAACTAACTAACCAACCAACCAACCAACCAACCAACTAACCAACTAACTAACTAACTAACTAACTAACTAACTAACTAACTAACTAACTAACCAACTAATTAACTAACTTTTTCAAACCACCATACTGGTGGTAGTGTCTCTATTCCCCCCCCCCCCAACCAGCAAAAAAAAAGCATTACGCATTATCGTAGCTCTCTCTTCTTTTCATGAGAAATTAGAGATTGAATTTACTGGACAATCGTTTTAAGGGTGGGTTGTCACATTGTGGCTAAATTCCTAGTGTGAATTGAACACCCAAGCCCTCACCGTGGTGCTAGTGCGCCTCCACCTCCATTTTATATTACAAATTCCAATAAAACACTATTTTAGCCCTACCTTCTTCCCCAATAACAAATTGGTCTCATCAAAAGAATAGATGGGTGAGCTAGGGAATCGACTGTTCTAGAATTTAAATCCTCGACCTTATAATTAAATTCATCGCACTGACAATTATATAGCGTCAACTTTCATACAACAACAATAAAAGTAGCTTCAGCCAAACTCAGATGTATGTATCCACCAGTTCAACAAAAGAAGTCGCAATACAGTGCACTCCAGTCACAATTCAGTCTGGCTACTTAACATTGACCCAATTGAATTTTAACTAGAACACTGAGAACAATCCTGCTTCTTTGACACAATTAATTGATATTCTCAACGTTCAGTCACATAAATCAGCAATTCATAATTCTAAAGTGATATGGACTCATATGTGAACGTTCAGCATCTTTGACCTCAACATCGCGCAACCTGGCTCCAAGATCACATTGGCCGGATAATAGTAGCACCGAGAAGCCAAACATGTTCCTCTGATTAACTTCTACATCTGCTCCGTGTTTGTTCAACGTGTTTGCAGAGCAACACATTGATATGAAAACTTAGCCCGCATTATCGAAGCACAAAATGAAAGAAACACAGTGGCTTATCCCTTAAAAGTGAACTCGTTTACAATCTTAGGTGCAACATATTTCGAGTTTTCTTCACGAAACAAAACCAATATAATTTAACACTCACAAGCCATACAAGGTTACGCGTGGATAAGAAACTACAAACTATGTGGAAATAGTAAGAAATTGTGGTTTAAAAATCTTTAGCAAGGCACCAAATATAAAGATAAACTAAGACTGATTAGAGTACACATATTTTCAGTAACAATTCACAGCTGTGAAACATGGACTTTAAATAAATCAGTGTGAATGAGAATTGTTGCCCTGGAAATAAGATTTTACAGAAGGATTTGAGAATAGCGCATACAGCGAACACTACACCAAGAAGTGGTTACAGCCGTAGAAATGTTGACTTCTAGACAACATTATAACAAGAAATCTCATATTGTTTCTGCCATATACACTGATTGGATACTTTCATAATGGAAGGTATGGTGGCTGGTAGCTGGGATAAGGGCCGCACAAGACAACGATGAATAGGAGACATCACATTATTTCATCAAGCTCCTGGCTGTGGAAGACCCACTCAGTTCAGGATCGTGAGAACTTAGGAATATCAATAAAGAGTAACTTTCTGGAAAGAGTATTTCTCCTGAGGTATCAGTATTTGCAACAATACAACCAATATTGACAATAAAATTATCATTTAACACTCATACAACCAATATTGACAATAAAACTATCATTTAACACTCATACAACCAATATTGACAATAAAACAATCATTTAACATTCATACAACCAATATTAGCAATAAAACAATCTTTTAACATTCATACAACCAATATTGACAATAAAACAATCATTTAACACTCATACAACCAATATTGACAATAAAACAATCATTTAACATTCATACAACCAATATTGACAATAAAACAATCATTTAACACTAATAAAACCAATATTGACAATAAAACAATCATTTAACATTCATACAACCAATATTGACAATAAAACAATCATTTAACACTCATACAACCAATATTGACAATAAAACAATCATTTAACATTCATACAACCAATATTGACAATAAAACAATCATTTAACACTAATAAAACCAATATTGACAATAAAACAATCATTTAACACTCATACAACCAATATTGACAATAAAACTATCATTTAACATTCATACAACCAATATTGACAATAAAACAATCATTTAACACTCATACAACCAATATTGACAATAAAACAATCATTTAACACTCATACAACCAATATTGACAATAAAACAATCATTTAACACTCATACAACCAATATTGACAATAAAATAATCATTTAACACTCATACAACCAATATTGACAATAAAACAATCATTTAACACTCATACAACCAATATTGACAATAATGCAATCAATATTTGAAATAATACAATCAGTATCAATTATAACGCAGTCACCATTGACAATAACTAAATCAATATTAGCAACAACACAATCCGTATTAACAATACTATAGTCAGTATTAACAACAATGCGATGAGTATTAACAGCAGCACAATAATTAACATACAAAACATTTTAATACATACAATTATATATATAATAGATCAAGAGATGACCAGGAAATATGAAATTAGATTTAACATTATTGAAATCAGATGCTGACATTAAAGAAAGATACAACATAATTGTACAAAATAGATAAATGTCATTGCACAGATTCAGAGTATTGAAGATCAATGGAACATGCTAAAACAGTCGACAAACCAAACATCTAAAGAGATAATACCAAAAGTAAAACATATACCAAAACAAAAAATGGATGACTAAAGAAATATTAGAATTGATGAGCACCAGAAAAAAAATAAACACAAGATAGAAGAATATCGGAAAATAAATAAGAAGAAAAGAGAGAAATGCAAAATAGCAAAAGAAAGCTGGCTGAACTAGAAATTTACGGAAATAGAATCAAATTACAATCACGATACATTCTTGTTCTAAGATCTCTGTGATTTTTGGTAATTATTGGAATCTTTTTGTTAGTTCATCTATGGTTTTCTGTAGTACTTTTTCTTTTTCTAGTTCTTTGTGATTTATTGTGTAGGATGTTTTAGTTGTTCTGTTAATTTTTGACATTAATGCAACCATATTTATGGTCTGTGTCGATATTGGCGCCGGGGATGGTTCTGGCATCGTTTATGGTATATTGCTGACTCGATCTTACCAGTATAAAATCTATTTGTGACGCTTGGTTTTTGATATCGTTCCATTTATACCATGAATTGACATTGCTTTGACGGTGTTGGCACATTGTTTTGATAATTCCATGCATAGGTTGGTCAATTCTCCCACACTGTGGCTTCTTTGGTATGATAGATAAATATCTCACCCATTTAAATTAGAACAAGATAAGGAAGTGCCAGACAGCATCAAAAACATCAAACATGCAGCAAAAACATCAATCATGCAGCAAAAACATCAATCATGCTGCAAAAACATCAAGCATGCGGCAAAAACATAAATCATGCAACAAAAACATTAAACATGCGGTAAAAACATCAATCATGCGGCAAAAACATCAAACTTACAGCAAAAACATAAATCATGTAGCAAAAACATCAAACATGCGGTGAAAATATCAAACATTCGGCAAAAACATCAATCATGCAGTAAAAACATCAATCATGCAGCAAAAACATCAATCATGCGGCAAAAATAACAAACATGCGGTAAAAAGAACAAATATGCGAAAAACATCAATCATGCAGCAAAAACATCAAACATGCGGTAAAACTATCAAACATGGGGCAAAAACTTTAAATCATGCAGCAAAAACATCATGCATGCGGCTAAAATATGAAACATGCAGCAAAAACATCAAGCATGGGTAACGATGGTTAGCTTTGAACGTGATGGCTTGCGTGTACATACGAGAACCAGTTCTCTCGTATAGCTTGCTTACTAATGCTGCGCATTTCCGTTCTCTGTAGTAAAAAGGTAAAGTAAAGTAACCCATAGCATTTATTAATGCCGTAGGGGTGTGAGATGTTAGCGATCTCACATTTCACAGGCTCTGCAAATGAGGGCGGTAGCCATCTCCTCTCCCTCGCAGTCTTTACTTCCCGGATTAATCCGGTACCCATTTAAGGCTGGGTCGACCTGGGAGCCGTTGCGATCTGAAAACATTTCCGCCTCAACTGGGGAATGAACCCAGGACCACTCATATGCGAAGCCAGTGCTCTAACCACTGCGCTAGCGCGGCTCCCTGTAGTACATCCTTCTGAAAATCTAGTAGGGCTATTTTTCTAATATACGAGAGATCTAGTAGGACTATTCTTCTGCTATAAGGAGATTCAATAGGACTTGTTCTGCTAGAACAGAGATCTAGTAGAACTTGTTCTGCAATAAGAGAGATCTAGTAGGACTATTTTCTGTTATTAGATAGATCTAGTAGGACTATTTTTCTGCTCTAAAAGAGATCTATTAAGATTATGTTTCTGCAATAATTGTTTGGCTCTTATATTTGATGCACTTAACCCCTTTAATCCAGCATCTTTGAACGAACATCTTTAATCCAGCATCTTTGAACGAACATCTTTAATCCATCATCTTTAATCCAGCATCTTTAATCCAGCATCTTTAATCCAGCATCTTTGCTTACCTCCATGTTGTTTTAGCTATCCATCGCAATTTTAATTCTTCTTCTTCCAAACATCACATATCAGTATTCTCCAATTTGTTTAGTTAATGCCTCACATTCTCATGCAAGAATTGACTCGATATAACACCTATCGCATATGAATTGTGTAGCTTTCTATTGCACAGAATATGTCCATAACATCATCACTATCAAGTGCTGGGTCATCAGTTCATATTCACACCTCTTTATCTCTGGTATTGTGTTTGGAATCATTGTTGGCTCTTTGTCATGCAACGATGTTAAATTATTCAATATTTTCTTGATGTCGTCTTTGAGTTCTCGTGTCTTCAATCTGGTCAATTGCAACTACAATACAA
>CM067305.1:8629025-8634025 GCA_034231615.1 Meghimatium bilineatum
AGGGTTAGGGTTAGGGTTAGGGTTAGGGTTAGGGTTAGGGTTAGGGTTAGGGTTAGGGTTAGGGTTAGGGTTAGGGTTAGGGTTAGGGTTAGGGTTAGGGTTAGGGTTAGGGTTAGGGTTAGGGTTAGGGTTAGGGTTAGGGTTAGGGTTAGGGTTAGGGTTAGGGTTAGGGTTAGGGTTAGGGTTAGGGTTAGGGTTAGGGTTAGGGTTAGGGTTAGGGTTAGGGTTAGGGTTAGGGTTAGGGTTAGGGTTAGGGTTAGGGTTAGGGTTAGGGTTAGGGTTAGGGTTAGGGTTAGGGTTAGGGTTAGGGTTAGGGTTAGGGTTAGGGTTAGGGTTAGGGTTAGGGTTAGGGTTAGGGTTAGGGTTAGGGTTAGGGTTAGGGTTAGGGTTAGGGTTAGGGTTAGGGTTAGGGTTAGGGTTAGGGTTAGGGTTAGGGTTAGGGTTAGGGTTAGGGTTAGGGTTAGGGTTAGGGTTAGGGTTAGGGTTAGGGTTAGGGTTAGGGTTAGGGTTAGGGTTAGGGTTAGGGTTAGGGTTAGGGTTAGGGTTAGGGTTAGGGTTAGGGTTAGGGTTAGGGTTAGGGTTAGGGTTAGGGTTAGGGTTAGGGTTAGGGTTAGGGTTAGGGTTAGGGTTAGGGTTAGGGTTAGGGTTAGGGTTAGGGTTAGGGTTAGGGTTAGGGTTAGGGTTAGGGTTAGGGTTAGGGTTAGGGTTAGGGTTAGGGTTAGGGTTAGGGTTAGGGTTAGGGTTAGGGTTAGGGTTAGGGTTAGGGTTAGGGTTAGGGTTAGGGTTAGGGTTAGGGTTAGGGTTAGGGTTAGGGTTAGGGTTAGGGTTAGGGTTAGGGTTAGGGTTAGGGTTAGGGTTAGGGTTAGGGTTAGGGTTAGGGTTAGGGTTAGGGTTAGGGTTAGGGTTAGGGTTAGGGTTAGGGTTAGGGTTAGGGTTAGGGTTAGGGTTAGGGTTAGGGTTAGGGTTAGGGTTAGGGTTAGGGTTAGGGTTAGGGTTAGGGTTAGGGTTAGGGTTAGGGTTAGGGTTAGGGTTAGGGTTAGGGTTAGGGTTAGGGTTAGGGTTAGGGTTAGGGTTAGGGTTAGGGTTAGGGTTAGGGTTAGGGTTAGGGTTAGGGTTAGGGTTAGGGTTAGGGTTAGGGTTAGGGTTAGGGTTAGGGTTAGGGTTAGGGTTAGGGTTAGGGTTAGGGTTAGGGTTAGGGTTAGGGTTAGGGTTAGGGTTAGGGTTAGGGTTAGGGTTAGGGTTAGGGTTAGGGTTAGGGTTAGGGTTAGGGTTAGGGTTAGGGTTAGGGTTAGGGTTAGGGTTAGGGTTAGGGTTAGGGTTAGGGTTAGGGTTAGGGTTAGGGTTAGGGTTAGGGTTAGGGTTAGGGTTAGGGTTAGGGTTAGGGTTAGGGTTAGGGTTAGGGTTAGGGTTAGGGTTAGGGTTAGGGTTAGGGTTAGGGTTAGGGTTAGGGTTAGGGTTAGGGTTAGGGTTAGGGTTAGGGTTAGGGTTAGGGTTAGGGTTAGGGTTAGGGTTAGGGTTAGGGTTAGGGTTAGGGTTAGGGTTAGGGTTAGGGTTAGGGTTAGGGTTAGGGTTAGGGTTAGGGTTAGGGTTAGGGTTAGGGTTAGGGTTAGGGTTAGGGTTAGGGTTAGGGTTAGGGTTAGGGTTAGGGTTAGGGTTAGGGTTAGGGTTAGGGTTAGGGTTAGGGTTAGGGTTAGGGTTAGGGTTAGGGTTAGGGTTAGGGTTAGGGTTAGGGTTAGGGTTAGGGTTAGGGTTAGGGTTAGGGTTAGGGTTAGGGTTAGGGTTAGGGTTAGGGTTAGGGTTAGGGTTAGGGTTAGGGTTAGGGTTAGGGTTAGGGTTAGGGTTAGGGTTAGGGTTAGGGTTAGGGTTAGGGTTAGGGTTAGGGTTAGGGTTAGGGTTAGGGTTAGGGTTAGGGTTAGGGTTAGGGTTAGGGTTAGGGTTAGGGTTAGGGTTAGGGTTAGGGTTAGGGTTAGGGTTAGGGTTAGGGTTAGGGTTAGGGTTAGGGTTAGGGTTAGGGTTAGGGTTAGGGTTAGGGTTAGGGTTAGGGTTAGGGTTAGGGTTAGGGTTAGGGTTAGGGTTAGGGTTAGGGTTAGGGTTAGGGTTAGGGTTAGGGTTAGGGTTAGGGTTAGGGTTAGGGTTAGGGTTAGGGTTAGGGTTAGGGTTAGGGTTAGGGTTAGGGTTAGGGTTAGGGTTAGGGTTAGGGTTAGGGTTAGGGTTAGGGTTAGGGTTAGGGTTAGGGTTAGGGTTAGGGTTAGGGTTAGGGTTAGGGTTAGGGTTAGGGTTAGGGTTAGGGTTAGGGTTAGGGTTAGGGTTAGGGTTAGGGTTAGGGTTAGGGTTAGGGTTAGGGTTAGGGTTAGGGTTAGGGTTAGGGTTAGGGTTAGGGTTAGGGTTAGGGTTAGGGTTAGGGTTAGGGTTAGGGTTAGGGTTAGGGTTAGGGTTAGGGTTAGGGTTAGGGTTAGGGTTAGGGTTAGGGTTAGGGTTAGGGTTAGGGTTAGGGTTAGGGTTAGGGTTAGGGTTAGGGTTAGGGTTAGGGTTAGGGTTAGGGTTAGGGTTAGGGTTAGGGTTAGGGTTAGGGTTAGGGTTAGGGTTAGGGTTAGGGTTAGGGTTAGGGTTAGGGTTAGGGTTAGGGTTAGGGTTAGGGTTAGGGTTAGGGTTAGGGTTAGGGTTAGGGTTAGGGTTAGGGTTAGGGTTAGGGTTAGGGTTAGGGTTAGGGTTAGGGTTAGGGTTAGGGTTAGGGTTAGGGTTAGGGTTAGGGTTAGGGTTAGGGTTAGGGTTAGGGTTAGGGTTAGGGTTAGGGTTAGGGTTAGGGTTAGGGTTAGGGTTAGGGTTAGGGTTAGGGTTAGGGTTAGGGTTAGGGTTAGGGTTAGGGTTAGGGTTAGGGTTAGGGTTAGGGTTAGGGTTAGGGTTAGGGTTAGGGTTAGGGTTAGGGTTAGGGTTAGGGTTAGGGTTAGGGGATGGATGGATGGATGGATGGATGGATGGATGGATGGATGGATGGATGGATGGATGGATGGATGGATGGATGGATGGATGGATGGATGGATGGATGGATGGATGGATGGATGGATGGATGGATGGATGGATGGATGGATGGATGGATGGATGGATGGATGGATGGATGGATGGATGGATGGATGGATGGATGGATGGATGGATGGATGGATGGATGGATGGCTATGACTCGAAAATCTGAAAAATTTCTAAAAATAATTCAGGAAAAAAAACTACGGACATTTGTAAATATCCACTTAAGAAAGTTACTAAACATTATTTCTATTGTCTGTCCCTGGGTGAATGACGATTGATCGTATTGATACTTTACGGATTGTAATCGGATTGATCCACCGTTTTCTTGGTCTACCTTTGGCATTTTATCCCGGATATTCTGTTATTATATGCTCTTATTGATATTTGGTTTGGGTTAACTTTCATAAGGTGTCGGACCACTTTACTTTCAATATGTGGCAAGAGAAAATTAGGTGTCATGACAAAATAGGAAATGAAGAGATATGTTGACAAACAGATCAAGATCTGGTGGACATAGATTTTTAAAAAAAAACATAAGTTTTTAAGTATAGAAGGCTTTACCGAGATTAAATCATGTGGGAAAAGGCTGAGAACAAGGACCACATAGGCCTTCAGAAGGCCTATGTTTTCTTGAAGTGGACTGTTATAGCATTGTCAGGTTTCACCTAAAAAAATTTTTTTTATAAAATCATTTGTTCTTATTTGTTTGTGAATTTTAATTTTGTTCGAGAAAAGGAAGACATTTTCGTAAAAACATGTGTTTACCGAGCAATAGGGATAGACAACATCAAGGACTGGACAAGATTTTCTTCACTCGTCCGCGTCATTAAATATATCTTCATCTTCTTCCGCGTTCGTTTTCTCTGATAACCAGCACGACAGTTCGTGTGATTTCCGCCGGAGAGCGTGAGGTACGTTGTGCTGCTAGTTTACAGTATAACTTCATTATTTACACATCGGAAGGCCTAGCTCATCCGTTTTCACCGTGCCTTGTATTTGGTTATTGGGCATCCCTAGTTTATGATAGCCTTCACATCTGTTGCCGACGATGGATGTGTATTGACTACGCCGTGGCAAGTTTTCCACACATTGTGCCCTTGGAATTTTCAGACCAAAACATGCCCTTGGGTAGCAGTCTCCATGGAGACGATAGTTAGGGATTTAGGCTTGAATCTACTACGGCAATCTTGCACGAGATGTTCGTCTCGTCTGCAAGTGAACTCGTCTCGCGTATTGTATTTGTGTCCATCAGGTACTAAACCTTTTCTCCCCACGAGCATGATTCCGGTATGTGGAGTTGGGTCCGGGTTCGTTCACCCTCTTAGTCGATGTGTCATTCACCGACATCGTGAATACCTCGTACAAATTTGAGTTTCTGCGCACAATTTTCATGAGCACTGGGAACTAGAGGCTTGTTCTCGAGCTGAACACAAACTATGACTCGATTTCCTTTTAACGTTTTCCCGTTAGCGCATGGTCGTGTGGTTAGAACGCCACCCCTCAGACCTTGAGGTTCAGTCCACAGTTGGGACATGATTTTTTCTTTTGGAGGTACAAACTCCTTCTTGTACATGTCGCGGCGACTGCTATATCAAAGTGGTCTTTATTTCCAAAGCCCATAGAAAACCCCTTTGCACTCCTTCACAGGAAAACATGCAGTAACGAAAATGTTCCTGTTCCGTTTGCTTGTAGTGCTGCCATCTGGCGCTGTGCCCGTTCATTGTACGCAATATGTTATCTTTTCGACCCTCACTCTTTGTCATGACAACTACCCATTTCGTGACAATTGCATTGGCCACCCCTCCAATGCTCGAGCCGGGTTGTCTTGCGGCTCTGTGGGTTGACAGTTCTTCTTTCTTGCACGTGAAACATGTCTATATCTGTAATTCTGTCCCCTGAATAAAACACACTGTCTTTTGTAGTTCACAGTGGCCCATAGAGTTTTGATTCCAGTGTTGTTTCCTCTGGTCAATATG